>VZSF01007519.1:1931610-1969617 GCA_013398295.1 Chionis minor | reverse complement strand
GACCCTTCCGCCTCCGGGAAGGTGGGAGCCGGCGGCGGGGCCCCGCTCAGAGCCGCCCGGCGGTGCCCGGGCGAGGGGCAGCGCCGGGCTGCGGGAAGTTGCGGGCGGCCACCTCGGCGCCCGGTGCGGGGGCGGCCGAGCCGGGGTTGGCGGGGGCGGGGGGGAGGAAGACTCGTCTCCCGCGGGCAGCGGGCGCTGGGGAGAAGCGAGTTCCAGCGATGAGATGGTGAGGAGCGAGGCAGTGCGGGAACTGGGATATCTGGGTTTTTGACCCGCAGATGTCTGCGAAAAGTAGCAGTTGGGAGCGGGGTACGGGCACTCTTGGCGTGGCAGCACCATCGTAGTGCGGCGTTTTGGCTGCTCAGTGCGTTCAAATTTGTGCGGTTTTTGCTGTGAGTTTGTGTGCGGGTGGAAGGGGGAATGCAAGGCCTTGGGGTGTGACCTGCTTCACGTGGAGGTCTCTGACCTGACATAGTTTACAGCGGTGCCAGCGGGTGGCTTGTCCCATGTCATTGCTGTCCTATACCCATGGTTGGAAGGAAACGTGAAGCGATAGGAAATTCTTTCTCACTCACTGTTTGGCCCATGTCAGATGTCTTTATTTCATGGAATAAGTGTCTGACTGCCTGTTAGACTCATCAGGTAGTCTTGATGAAAAAAAAGTTGAATAGTGTTCTTAGTTCTTTTTGTCCGTAGTATAATGCAACAGTCCATTCATGCCAACACATGTGCACATACCTGTTGGGTGAAAATGTTGATTTTTCTGATAGATTTGCCATTGGTGCTGCAGCCCCGTTCATGCCAAGACACACAAACCTTTAGGAGTAAGGATTGTCTCTGTTCATAGCAGTGGAACCGCTGGCGGCTAATGCTGCGTGTCTGCTTAAGTGTTGAAGTGGAGCAGGGCTTTATGTATGTGAAAACAGATTTGGATAATCTGTACTCCCGGCACATTAATCACTCAGTAGATGATGATGGTAGGGTGAGAAAAAAATCATTTTTCTGCTATGAAATTACTTGGTAGCAGGTGTCTGTTGTTGTGTTTTTTTGTTTTTTTTAAAGGGATATTGTATGACTAGAAAGATGTAAATTAGACAAAGTTAAACAAGACTCTAAAAGTAGTGAAGACATTCATTGTCCACATCCATCCCAGTGATGAAACTGATGATTCATTCTCCTGTCACAAAAAATATTACTTGCCTCTGGCAAATGATTAAGTAGCATTTTGCAAGCCTGCCTAAGGATATATTTATAAGGGTTGCAAAAACAGTGAGCCATTGGCAATAGAGGTAGGCAAGACGAGGCAAGTTTAGGATGTGAACACCTTCAGCTTTTGTCATTTTCAAAGATGTTTCAGCTGAAAGGTGCAAACCTGACATACATGAAGAATGAAATCTTACCTTAATCAAAGTTGGAGCTGGTAAGTGCTGTATCTGTTTGCCAGCCATGTGATAAATGAACCAGACTTATTTCAAAATGAAATGTCAGCAGTTAGAAATCTGGTGTTCTTTCTGTGTGCAGCCAGGGAGCTTATTCTGCTCTGTACATTCGGTCATCTGATCTGCATCGTGTTCCTAGTTATGCCCACCCTTGCGAAGGACTGATCCAGAGGGACACAAGTTCTCTTCTAGAGAATATGCATCTAGAATATGCATCAATTTCTGATGCGAGTGCAGGATTGTAGTGTTTTGTCTTAAGTGACTCAAGTGGGTAATCTTCTACTGCTTCCTTTGGGAAGTGATTCCCACAGCTGAAAACAAACTGTCCGGAAACTTTTCCTGCTGTTCTTTCTTCCTGATTTGTGATTTCATTCCTTTGCTCTTAACCGTCCTCACTGTAGCTCTCTTGGTGTAGCTCTCCTATGGTGCAGTTTGAAAAGAGCTCGTTTGCTATAGCAAGAGGCTCAGGAAGTAGCTAACTCGGGCAGCAGAAAGGCAAGTTTGGGGAGAGTGATGCAAACACGGGGCGGACACGTGCTGTGTTCTCCATTGCCCTGACTACAATTCCCTCGCTGCCACTGGTATGAGTGCTCTTCAGTTGTTTGTAAATAGTTGTCATGCCTACCTTTCCACCCAGTCTTGATTTAGTTGAGTGATGTGATGCACACTTGGCTTGTGGTTCTCCCGGCCCTCCGATCAGCCTGCTGCAGGCTTCCTGGCTGTCCGGGGCTCTTGGTAATGCGGCCTTCAGAACTGGTTCCCATTGCGATTGCGGCAGGACTGCCGTTAAACCGGCTGCTGAAGTACCTTCTCTTGATGGGACCCTTTCCGTAAGCCATCATGAAAGGCTGTAGCTCTGGAACAGGCTCAATTCCTGTTCCCTTTCTTTCTAGTGGACAGACGTGCAGAGTACCAGCTGTTCCTGCCCTGCTGTGGCTGGGGGGCCTTCAGAGCAGACCTGCTTGTGATGCCTGGCGCAGCCTTCGCGCCTGTCACCATTGCGCGCAGGGAGCAGACGGGTGAGCTGCGCTCCCTTCTGTTCCCGGTTAGTGCAGAGCAAGCGCTGCACCCACCGCGTGTTTTGGGGAGCGGGTTTCTCAGGAGACAGAGTAGAGGCTGGATGGAGCTTTGCTGGCAATTGGTATACCCGACCTCCTCTTCCTCCCCACTCCTTTCCAAATACGTTTTGTACCCCTTCCGTGTGAGAGAGACTATTATAATCAATCAGATGTTGCACAACTGGAGTTAAAACAGGCAGAAATTTTCTTAGTAAGTATTAACTGCGGCAAGCTAGCTAGCTTTAAGATTGCTCATGGCTCCTCACATGGCACTTGGAAGAGAGATTGGTTACATCCAGAAAAGATCCAGAAAGATTGGTTAGATCCAGAATCCAAGCTTGGCAGTAGCAGAGCCTATTCTGCCTTCATTTGCTTTTCTAGAACTTCAAGTGATTTATTTTTTCCAACTTTTTTTTAGGATGGCCAATCCCCTTGGCATCCTTTTAATTCTGAAGAGCTGCAGTCAGTCCTCTCAGAGGGAATCCTTGTTGGGAGTGCCTCTTTTTTTTTTTTTTTTTTTAAAACTTCTTGGGATCTATTGGTAGAGCTCGTAAAGCAATTACGTAAATTAAATAATTCTTAAAAATGTAATTAAGGCAATACGTAGTTAGATTTATTTTGGAAGTGTCATTAAAAAGTACTTGCCAGTATGCGTACTATTCCCCTGTGACTGGATTTTTAAGTCATCTGCTACACTCTGTGCTGTGTAGAAAACTGCCCGTCTCCCAGCAGCAGAAATCCCAGTGTTAAGCCCATGTTTTCCTACCTCTCATCTCCCGTCTGTCTTTGTATTGCTGATTTTACAAATTGTTCCCACTTGCTCTACTCGCCTTGGTTTGAAGGCACTTACTACTGGTAGTGTTCTCACTAGCGGTTTTAACATTCCTGGTTGCACAACCTGCGATTTTGCAGGGTTCTGCTCTGGGGTGTGTGTGCATACAAACACATGCATCTAGAGGCCCTACAGGAAAATGCGTTTTTGGTGTAGGGGAGAGTTAGCTGTTGTTTCTGAAGAGGATGTTTGTTTTTCAAGAGGGAGTGTCACAGAATCACGAACAGATGAACAAGTTCTGTGGCTCAGTCTCCTGGACAGACACTGGCAGTATCTCGGTCCAACTTAAGGTTCCTTTTGTGTCAAAAAATTTGAAGTTTGTTAGTTAGTTCTAATGCTGAATAATGTTGTCATTTATGGTGGCCGATACCATCTCCTTTTTTCTGTGTAGTTCCTCCTCACTCTGCGTTGCTCCATTCTGTTGTGTATTCTGTTGCCAGCTTTCTGGAAAGGGTGATGTTACTTGCCATGCAGTAACCACAGTGGACCACAGTATTGACCAGTGTCTGTCAGCTGTCGTGGTTATGAAATTTCTGGGGTGTCCTACAAAGTAATTTTTGTGTTTACCTGCAAATGGGAAGACAAATTCTACTTTTTTTTACTTTTTTTTTTAATTTGTTCTGCAAAGGCAGGTCCCAGTAACCCAAACTGTTAAAACTGGAAATCAGGATAAATTTATGACTTGATCTTTCTCTAAACTTTTTTTCTTTCCCACCACATGGATTAGTAGTGTAGGTACCACCAGTAAAAAGTATACCCAACTTCATTGTAAGAAATCGTCATGTGCTTTATCGGTGTTCATAACAAGCTGTCTGAGTTTCCAACCCCATTTAAGATGTGCGTAGGCTTGCCGAATAGCTTGTATTGGGAATGTCACACAGACAAAATGAAAATTCTAACTTCAGCGAGTGAAAAATGAGACACTGGGCACCTTGTTATGCATCACTGAATTGTACAGTTGTCTTTCAGTACTAAGGGCGCTCTCTTTAGCGGAATATTGTTATTAAACATCCTGTATTTTTTGTAACAACCACCTTTTACTTTTCTATTCTTAAAATACTCAGAGTGGTTAGTGGACTTCCTAGGCTATCGTGTTCTCCCGTTAACAGATTGAAGGTGTTCACAGAGATGGTAAAGTCACTAATTTAGTACAAAGTTTGCACATAACCAAGCCCGTGGTAGGGAAAGTAGCCTGATGAGGCTATAATATTAATGTTTTCTTTTGCAAAAGGTAATAGGATTCCTACCTGACTTCTTTGCGATGTCACTGAGTAAACACTTTTCATATATTAGAGTGGTATTTTTCTCTGTATCTTTCTCAATTTCTCTTTACAGTCAGCTGCAAAAAGGGTTATGAAATATGCTTTCTGTCTTAAAAGCAGTTTCATGTGCTTTGTTTCTTTTCCAACAGCAGCAGCAAAATATCATTAGTATTCTTGAGGGTTTTATTAGAGGGGGAAGTTTTGAGTAACAAAATTGAGGCTGGAATCTTAACTTTGTCATTGCTAGTAAGAGCTAAGAATATACTGGTGTTTTCTCGCCATCCTTTTCATTCTTTTCTTTCTCCCACAGAAAAACATCTTGCGTATCTTTAATAAATTAATGCAGTTCTCGCATTCTGCCAACAAATCGTTAGTTCTCTGTTTATAATCATTTTCTCTAAACTTCTAATTTGTAAGACCGTGTTTACGATCAGTTTCTTCTCAAAAAGCTCATAAGCTTTAACATATTCAATATATAGTGCCAATGTTTTTTTCCCTGAAAAGATCAACGTAATATTTGCAGTTCATTTATTTCTGATTCATGTTTTGTACAAGATCATTTATGCTTAACTTAGTCCTAGTTTTTACTTAGCTTAGTTTTAACGTCTGCTCTTGGCATATTCTAGTATATAAGCAGGAAGGAGAGCTGTTGTTTATATGGATTCTTCTTGTGTTAATCTACAAATATCTGTGTAGTGTACATGCTACATACAAGTACTCACGTGTGGTTAATTTTCTCTGTTACGGCTATTAACAAATAAATTTTTTATATTTAGAACTGTGCAATTAAAGGCACTTTTGATGTGGAAGCTGAACGGAAAAAGTGAAAGCTTTCTTCTTCTTTTCTTGTCCTTTGTGGTAGCATGAAAAACATTAATTGTATATTGGGCTGAACTGAAACACTGAAGTCGCCCTCGTACAAAGATGACTGATTTGTGGTTATGTAAAAGAGAAGAAAAATAATTGTATTAGATTAATTTAGAAAGAGTCAGTATTTCACTTAGGAAATGGTGATATTGTGAGTGAAAGGTAGTATCTGGGATATTAATGCCTACTTTGTCCCTGAGGTCATGGTTTTGAAAAATAAACCCAAGACCGTGATGTCTGGTTTGGCACAGCCTTGACCTTGAAGTAAGTATTGAGATAAGGATGCTGGGACCCATCCCTTTTGCAAACGAAAAAGGAGGATAAGCTGTCATTGTAGGGTTTGTGTATTTTCTTTGGTGGAATTGTAGTTTAGTGTGTCGTAACGCGGTGCTAGCCACGGGCACCGGGAGCAGGGTGTGCCTCTCGTGCAGCTCGCTGCTCTGGGACGCCGTTCGGGCTGCCCTCAGCTCCTGGGTGTCTCTGCAGGCTGGCAGGACCCACGGGGAGCCACCTGTGGCCTTGTGCTGCCATAAAGCAGAAGATCACAGGATGCTTTCCCAGAGAGTCATAGGGTAACCTGTCAGGAACGTCTTGGGGACCGTAGGAGGTCATTTAAAGGACCTGGCATTCTAGTAGCTTCGCCAGCATCCTCTGCAGATTCAGTTGCTCGAGTATTAAAATTGGGCAACATCCATGCTCTGCCTGGTTTCCCAGATCTTGGGTAAAAGGGTTTTGTGTGAAGATGAGTACAGCTGAAAGGAAAGCCTGTTTCTGAAGTGGAGATAAAGGCGAAAGAACATAATCTTTCAGGTGTCAAGTAAAAAGCACTCTCGCAGGGATCAAAAGATGACACATTTTAGTAGTTGGTTATCGTTAAATTGGGATTAAATTTTGCATCGGGATGAATTCTCATATTATTACGATTTTTGATAGTGGAGTGGCTGAAGATGTTGTACTTGTCCAGTCAGCAAGTGAAACGCTCCCTCTTCTAATAATAAAAAGGTGAAATGAGGAAATCTTTGCTAACATCTACAGGATTGACTAGGGTAAGCGACGTTGATTATGTGGTAAGCAAGGTTGATTATGTGCTGCTAGTGTGTTCTGGCTGGGGTTTTTTTCTTGTTACAATGATGTTTTATTTTTTAGTTTTGGTGGGTATAGGCTAAAGTCAGGACTTACCTTCTCTGAGGTTACTTTTGTGGTTCTGCAAGGTTGTATTTAGTGTATGTTAGCGTGCTTGCTTTCTGCTGCTAGTTAAAGATCGTCCCGATGCTGAAAGCCGTACTGTAGCCCATCTGCATAAAATACAAGGCTTGACCATTTTTGAAGTGTCAATTTGCTAGTTTTGTGTCAGAATGGATTAAAAATCTGTCTTTCCGTTGAGCATGAACATAACCTACATACATTTCCAAAACATCTGCAAGTGTAACGTTTTAGGAGAAAAACATTCATTCTCTGCTTTTACTCTATAGTTCAAAAACGGGGAATAATTTTTTGTGCTGTTTTTGTCATTTCTATGCAAATACAAATCCGTGTAAGAAATTAGTGTTCAAGAATTTCAGTGTAATTTTTCCTGGGTGTGGACTTGAGTGTAAAAAAGGAAACAGCAAATTTCCTTTTTTGGAAGAACATACTACACATATAGGTTGTACATTGTTTAAAATGCATCATAAAATTGATAAACAGTGATAAACATTATTTTTTTTATGTATGTGTTACCTCCCTCTACAGCAGATGTTGCTTACATAACTTTTCAAAGGCTAGGCTAAAATGTTACATAGCCATGTTGCTGGTATCACCAGTTTCAGTGAAAAACTCAACTTTAGCATTAAAGAGTAACTGTAGTGTGTAAGATTGCTGCCAGCATTTTTATCACAGCCAGCTGACCAATCTGGAGAGTGTCTAGATAGTAATAAAAAAGCTTGCACAGATACTGTCTGTTTTTGGCACATAATTCACAGTGCAGTTTCACTTCCTAAATGAATAATGTCTGTATTTAATATGATTAACATTTGCTTGTAGCTGGAAGCAATTTTAATACTAGGTCTCTGCAGAGTTTAAGAAAAAAGCAGTAGAAAAGTGCGGAGACAAATTTTTCAAATTTACCTGAATTTCGTATTTCGTAAAGTGTTCCAGTGGCCCTTGAACCATGAATTCAACTGAAACCATGTTTTATTTTCGTAGGAACATGGCTCTGCAGCAATTTATACCACTGTAGGTCTTAACTGTCCATTCTGCTTGTAGCTGTGCAGTCTTGCCATCCTCCTTGCATCAATCCTAGAAGTCATAAGACTGTACTGTAAGTCATTGAAGTAGCTGATCTGGTTGAAAAATAGCTTGGCAAAAAATTAATTTTTAGCTGAATCAGCTGTTTTGACGGTGCGTTACTAGAGATGTGCTTCAGACCAAGGGGAGGAATAGGAAAATGCACAGCTCATAGCGAGAAGAGTGTGTGATTGTGGTAGTCCAGAGATAAGTTGGCATAAACTGCTGTGGCACCTCACAGCATCTGCTCATGCACGCTTTGGTGCTCTTCTGACTTGAGTAATCCATCTTAGCTTGCTAGATCAGGTGAGAAATAACTCAGCAAGGAGTTATTGCTCAGCTTCTTCCACTGTCTCAGTTAAGAGGTGAAAGTATCGTTCACAGTTGGCACCAGATAGACAAAGGGTGTGAAGTGGGGAATTTTAGGGCCCGGAGAAGTTGAGCTGTCTCTGTTCAATAGTGGCAAACTGGTAGATCTACTTGGCTGCTTTGAGAAACCTCATCTTTTTATTATCTTTTGAAGTCGTCTTAGAAGCAGGCTGTGGACTCCAGGCTTAAAATCCTGTTCTGGAAAGCAGCGGAAGTGTATTAATAGGCAGGTTGTACAGGCAAGTACTGGTTTCTATAAAGTACTTCGGGATAGGTCTGTTGTTTAAAAAAAATAAAAAATTAAAAATGTAATGTTGAAGCATTTTTTTCCCCTGAGATTGGTGAGCTCTTTGCAAGTATTCAAACTTCAGCATTAAAACGTGGATGAAGTCCACTGTTTATTTCACTGTGTGCTTGTACCTAGTCAGTTATCACTCCCATTGAATTAATAATCATCGTTAGTTATATACAGATATAAAATTATCACATAAATATGTAAAATTGAATATATAGAGAATTAAAAATATATAAAACAATCTCATATACAGATTTATAAGGCTGTATGTTGTTCTCTGGGTTGACCAGTTTTTTTATTATTTCTGCATGTTCATTTTCCTGAGTTACACAGTGTCGAAAGTGTGTTGAGGCTGAGGGTTGTTTCAGTACAAGTCTCACTCTAAACTGTGTTAGAATAGTGAAAACTTTACAATTAAATATTTGGATACTATCTGTAAACATTATTCTGTGTACTTGCTATTCAAATCCTGAATTAAAATTAAAGCATGCAAACAAAAACAAAAAAACCCCAACAAGCCAACACACACACCCCGACCAAAAAAAACCCAAAACCAACCAACCTTCATTTTTTTGTTCTTTGCTTGTCTTAATTTTTTTGGCCAACTAATTTATTCTAATAACCTATTAAAAAAGCAAAATCAGAACAGCTCCCAAACCGGCTGGCTGGGTTGTGGAGCGTTCGCAAGCGATTCACCGAAGGCCAGCAGGGAGGGAAGGGGGGCCTGTGACAGCCTGGATTTAGGCTGGTTTAGGGGCACTCAAAGAGCACAGCGTAATTTTCGAGGTCGATCAGTCTGACAGCCACCTGCCACTTTATAGAAGCTGTTTCCTCAGGACCCCACTGTCCATTCGGAGGCCTGGTTCAGTTCGCTGGGGCTTACAGAAAGGGGGTTTTGATGTGCAGAGAAAAGGATGACTCCAGCTCTTTCTCTGCCAGCGCCACAAGTGGAACCAGCTTGGCATGGTGGTGGGGCAGGTCCGCGAGCGGGAGCGCAGGGGCAGAGGTTGCTTTTTTTGGAGGTGAGGATGCTGTAGCACCGCTGCTCCTTTCAGCAGCAGTTAGCTTTCATCTTGGTTGCTGAAACCGTGCCCTGAGCGTTAATGATAGCTACTGGTGGGTGAACGCTGCCATGTAAGGACGCGGTTTCCGCTGAGCTTGCCCTTTGCGGTGTGCCAGCTTCTGACTTCCTGCAGTACCTGCAGCAATAGCCAGCGAGATGTTTGCAACTGTTTTCTCTTAAAGAAATAGATAAACAAGACATTTTATTAACTGGAATTCTCTAGCTCTTTACTGGAGTATGTACATGCTTCGGTTCTGTTTTTCCTTTGAAAGAAAAGCTTGGATTAAAGCAAGTTTAGCCAGATGTTGTGACAGTCATGGACAGTTCTAAGGCAGTACAGCCCCAGAAGCATCAGTTACAGTCAACTGTGTAAGAGCTATATTTATATGTTTAACTAAACTTTTAGTTTCCCCCTGTGTGGATGAATGTGAGGTTTGAGTTGCACAAAATTAAATAGTCTCTTTATGTGAGTAGTAAGTGGTGCAGAGTGTGTGGGAATTTAATACTACCACAAGGAACAGACACCGTGTTTTCTACTAGAATGGCTTAAATCATTATGTGGCACTCCTAATTGTAATCTGTCTGAGATGGAAATGCTAAACTTAGCCAAGAAGTCTTGTAGACTAGCAAGACCTATGTAAACAAGCTAAATATTCAATTCACACTCTCCCCCACCAAAAAAAGTATCACACTTATGCAAGAGGAGAAATTAAGTTATCAGGGCAAAAATGACGGGTGGGTGTAAAAGCATTTGAAAAGTGGTAAAACAAGAGAGATGATTTTTTTCTCTGTTTTAATCGCAATTGTGTAAAGAGGTTCTTCTAATAATGAAAACCCTGAAATATTTGTTATGGAAAAATGCCTACTGATAACAGTGAGTCTGGGTACAGTAAGAATTCTTACAAATTCATGGAGACAATGTGCTTTGAGTCATGAAGGCTGCGATGGACTTGAACTACTGGAAACTTCTGTTGGCAAGAGTATGGAAAACGGTTATTTTTGACAGCAGTAGTTTTAAAGGATGTTTTGGTTCTTAACACTTACGTGCCCTCATTATATATTTATTCTTAAAGAGGAAGCTTTCAAGGTGCACATGTATAGAAGCTGCTGTAGATACAGAAAATGGTAGTTTCAGCCGCAGCATTGGTACGCATGGGCTCGTTTAGCCTTAGAGAGGTGCTGTCTTTGTGGTGTGCTTGCGCGCTAGCATAAGCAGCGTATTAATAAGTTTTATTACTTTGTCCTTGCTTAAAATTCTAGGAGCTTCATAATGTCCTTGTAGGAATCCCAGCATTTTGTGGGCAAGATGCACCAACATGGGATTTCTTAGTGAAAGAGAGGTGCAGGTGTGTGGCCGTGGCGTGTTCTGCTTTTTTAGTCTGTCCTTTAGTAAGCACCATAGTTTGAGAGGTGCAGAGTAGCAAGTAGTAGTTACAAAGTGGCTTTTCAGAAAAAGATGCCATGTTTTAATTGAAAGTAGGTATAAGCAATAAGTAATAAACAGTAAAAGTGTGTGTCTGGTGTTTTAATTAGATATAGCTGCAGGCCTCTGCCAGCTCCAGTTGAGAATATGCGAGTTTTATTTCTCTCCTAACTTAATGTTGAACGTTAAGCACAGTACAATACACCTGTTTGTTAGTCTAGTTTTGCAAACTACAGTTGTCATGTGGATAATTGCCTGTTAAAAGTATCTAAATAAACCCATGTGGAAAAAATAATATTCACATGAGAAGGAGCACCTTACTTGGCTCTTAAACAGTTTCCTATATGTGGTGATCATACTCAGGTTGGTTGCTCATGTGAACTCTGTCCAAGTACTGCTTACCTTTTAAGCATCAAGATGCTTTCCAAAGTAACTCCTAAAGTGTGTCATTCTCGCTTCAAATTATGCTTCAACAGGTCAAGAACACATAACATAAATAGGCTCTTTGTCAGCAGTAGGACCAAGCTAGGGACAAGGATGGTTAATTACAGCAAAGTGTTCTTCTTGAATTAATAGTTATTGGTGGTATGGTAGTACTAAGGAGATCTAGTCATGAATTACAAACCCTCTGTGCATGGCGATGTGTACATGCACTGTTTGAAAAAAGGTCCCTACTGCAAAAGTGGTGCTGACTAACCAATGTTAGTCCTGCCCACACCATAGTGCTCTCTGAAAGGCATTAGAACAGAGGGAAGAGATCAAGGTGTTGTGCTTGGGGTTTGCTGACTTGACGGGTGAAGGCTCTTTGTCAGCAGCAGCATCTTCACATTGTCCCTGAGCATCTTTTCTCATTCTTTTTTTTTTCTTTCACTGTCGTCAGCATGAAATCTGGAGTTGTGTGACTCCTTAAACAGAAACATGCTATGAAACGACCAGTTCAGTAGTCTTTAGTAGCACTAGTGTTCTTTACAATTTACTACGCAACGTGGTTTTGCTTGTGATGAGTATTATTTAGGTTTGCAGCCAGTTGCAGGAGTTTCTTTGTCATTAAGTGACATTATCAATGGACTTTGCCAATAAAAACATGTATAGAAATACAGTGCCATGAAATAAAACACGATATGTAATCTATCCTGCTTAAATAGGTTTGGTATGTTCTGTAGAAGTCTAAATTCAGTTGGTCTCTTCTTACTTACCAGAAGCTCCCTGGCTGCATTTAATTGCTTGTTGAAGGATAAATACTCACTTTAACTTCTTTAAGCCCGTAGAGTAGTCCACGTAGTTCAGATTGGTCAGTTCTGCAATTAGAAAGGGATTTCAGCTCAGTGTGCACTAGTGAGATAGTCATGCCTGATACAGGAGGTTTGCAGTCTCTTCCTGTCTGAGCGTGAACATATATCTGTTTCCTTTCACTTTCCTACAGCCTAGGGCATTTGGTGAGAAAGACATAAAGGTCATACTCCAGATTATGGTCCCAAGACTTTCTTTGCTTTTATCGATTGACAATATGCTGTAAAATCTATGTGTGTGTCTGTGTGTGTGTATATATATATATTACAGGGAACAGGATCTGGAACCCCACTTACATCTTTCTTCCGCCTCCCACCATGAGAGTGCTTCAGTAGATAAACAAGACTCAAAACTTTATCAGCTCGTTTTCTGTCTCCATGCCTTTCATTCTTAGTTGCATAGCAGCTTTGGTTTAATAAGAGCGGTAGAGAGTGCTCATAATAATACATCCTGTAGGCTGATAGAGTGTTCCCAGGAAATGTGAATTCAAACCCTTTGGGGCTCAGGAGGGTCAGGAGCCCAGTTGTCATCTTGGTTATGCCTCAGTGCTGTCAAATAGCTGGGAACCATTTCCACCCTCTGTCATGTGAACTGTATCACAACTGAATCTACCACATCTTGTCTTTCTCAAGGTGCAGAGATGTCAAATACCAGAAAACTTTATCATCTGCAGTTGTTCTGATAATCGGTACCTCTCTTTTTCTGGTTATAGGGGAAACTTATGTGTTCTATCAAAAAGAATCACCATCCTCACCCCATTTCCTGCAGACAGGCACCAAACTTGGGTTGATTTGTTTCCACTCAGTAATTCAAATCAAGACCAAAAAATACCTACTTGCTTTTTGTTCCACTATTTAGAACTGTCTGTAAGTTGAGGGCTCCTGTGAAATCCAGGAGTAAATATCAATAAATTCTATATAAAAGGAATAACATGGTCAAACCCTGTGAGTGTGTGCGAAGTTAGCTGTTCTGTCTTAAAGCAGCTGTGTGCTGTATAAACTGACAAACACCCCATACTCTGGGGACACAAGCCGATACTATGAACAGCCTTCCAGATCTGTTCTCATGAGCTGTGGCCTCAGCCTGCTGCTTACTGGTATGCGAAGGTTTTCCACTGAAGAGGCAACGTGATGCAGGTGCCCATGCTGGGGTTTCAGTAGTGGTTTTGGACCTGCAAGTTTATGTTAGAACCTAACGCTTGCTGACTTTTCGCATTGAATCTAGTAATTTTTTAGTGAGTTTAAGCGACATGATCACTTGAGAAATTTTTTAGAGCTGTAAGTATGAATAAACTATAGGTAGTAATGCACTATAACTGAGTCTTAGCAAACCAGTTGTGTTACTGTGTATGTATGCCTTACTAAGCATAGGAGGGGGGCACAGTAGTTTCCATGGAGAATCTGCAGAATTGTGTTATGTCTTCCAGTGGCTCTGACATGCAGAAATGTGTATTCTCGTCTTTTTTTTGTCTCCCACCCCTGCGGGGGGGATCTTCTGAGCTAACTGGTGACATACGCTAATTGTGGCAGATAATCTCAGATAACCATACTGGAAGAGCTGGTCTCCCTAACCTAAGCAGAAAATTAGTTTCCTTTAGATTTTTAACTCTTTGTAGTTAAAATTAAAGTCCTAACTGGTTTATTATGTATTATTTTAACATATGATGCCACACTAAAAAAGCCAAAAGTGGTTATGGAAGTGCTTATCAGGAGCTTTTGATGACTATGCTTGTTTTACTCCATTAACTTAGAGATAATGACTGACAGAGAAATGAGGTCCCATGTGAAATAGTGCTGATTCTTTTATTTTGTAGCATCATGGTAGCTGAAGTGGTTAGGCCTTAAAGCTTTTTCAGGACACAGTTTCAGTAAGCAGTCATGATGTGATGAGTTTTTTGTGTAAAAGCTGTTTCAGAGCTAAAGAATTTCTTATTTTGCACATTAATCTGGATTAATGTCCCATTCTTTCCATATTACTGCAAGCAGTTCAAAACCTGCTCCATTAACGGCTGTGAAGTTGCCGGGGGGAGAAAGAACATTGTGGCCTTGATGAGCCACGCTCTTGGTAGGCTGGTAGATATATAGGCTGTGGGAAGCAAGCTTACTCCTAACATTTTGGTTTGGATTGGGGTGCTGCAAAGTCCTGATTTTGAGACTGTACTTTTGTTGTCCATCCTGACTGTTTCCATCAAGTTCACCTTCCCTACCTGAGGACAATCTGGTAGCTCGTCTCTGATGGTGCAAGATCAGGAGGTTGGCCTTTCTGTGACCAGCCATCATAGGACTGGTCCACGTTCAGGGAATACGTAGCTTTGCAGAATGAGTTAAGGTTTTAATTCTTTTATTCAAATTTCTTTTCAACCATCTGTGTTTACCCCAAATCTCCACTTCCATGAAGAAGAATGCATCAAGTAGTTTCTTGATCTGGTGGACCTGGAATTTACGGTGCAAGCAGTGTATCCCAGCTATAACTCAGTATTACAGTAGTATTTACATATATTAAGTAAATAATATAGCTGTTGAGGTCACAAATGAAGAATTACGTATTTAAGATTCATTGGGAAAATCTACAAAACAAACTTGGAAGTTGTGATTAAAAGTAACTCCTTGCTGTGAAACATCTTAATTTCTGTGCCTTTGAGCAATATACTTCTCAAGACAGAGCAGCAAGATACCATTTTACCACTTTTTTTTTTATAGTGAATTGCTGCTTTGCAGTGAATTGTTGTACAAGCAGATGTGCTTATAGCTGCTGCATGTCCAGACAAATTTGTGTTTGTAATTAATGATGTCTGTTGTTGGAGTTCTGGCTGTCAGGAGTGCTTAGAGGTGTGGGTTGTTGGTAGAGGTCTGTATTGTCTGTGTATTTGCTGTTCCATGTCACTGGGGTTGTTTGGTTTCTCCAGTTAAGAAATAATCGGTGTCCTGATTCCCCACACCCCCCCAATTTTTTTCAGAAAAGTGAATGGGATTCGTCTTGCCAGTCCATAAAACTCATGCTGAAAAGCATGGCCCTCAGCTAAAGCCAGTAAACCTTCTGGAGCGAGGGATAAGGAAACATTTTTAGCAGGGTAGCCATCAAGTCCTGGAACGGGCATCTCCAGAGACTATTTGATTCTGCTTATTTTAGAAACGTGTCTCTTCCTGCTCTTTTTATAACCAGAGCCTTGATGACTGGGGGTGGGGGCAGACTGTGACCAGTGTAGTCCAGCATACAGCCACGGGCTGTGGCTGGGAAGCAGTATCCTTTGCTTTTTATTTTCCCCAGTTCTCCTTTTCTCTCGTCCCCATCTTATCACCTCTGCCATGACAGGAGAAGCGTTTTTGTACCCAGATGGCTGAAACTAGCCACTTTCTGTGCTGGACTAGTCTTTCAGCCAGATCTTCTCCTCGCTCCAGCGTTCCTCGGTGGCTGCACTAGTGCTAGCACTGGTCAGAAAGGAAAGCAGCAAGAATAATCCATGAGGAGGTTGATTAACAAGGGTGAACGATCAACAAGGAGGATAGGGCAGCTCTCTTAAGTGACTTTCTATCCTTACGCTAGATGAAAGTGGCTGTAAACATAATCCGAGCTCTAGGAGGGATCAATTCCATACAGCACTTCTGAATCGAGCTTTAAACCCCTGAAAACACAGCTGATGCGAAGAGGTGTCAGTCTACGGGAAGCATGACCACTGGTCCAAAAGTGCGAGTCGCTTACTCATTTCTAGGTTGGTAAGTGTAATTAGCGTGGCGCGTGGGGGTGTGAATAGGTAGGCTGTCTGGTTATTGCCTCAAGAAGGTGGCTTCTGCAGAACAAATCAACTCTTACTGTATTTTTAAACATTTCCCCTGTGGTCCGAAGCGCGGTTATGTATTTCAGTAGAAAGCTTTGCAGCAAGGCACACTTCAGTACACAGTAGAGGCAGGTGCCTCATAGTGTTTTCCTTGGCTTCGTGGATGCTGGAGTACTGGGGTGGATGAGGAGCAGCTTGGCTGAGTGGAACAGTACTGGAGTGGCCTAACAGCTTGTGGCTGATGTTGCCTTAGTATCCGTATAAACTGTGACCCGTGTCCAGAGGGATGAAATGCTGAGCTGAAGAGTGGTGAGAGAAGAGTGGCGTAGCCACCCCTATTTGATTTCAAAGGAATTACCATTTCTAGAACTCTTATCCTTTTTTTTCTTGATCCCGTTTGTCCAGTTAATTTTCTGCACAGATGTTATTACTGTTCTGATAGGTAAGTTTTTAAAGCTGCAAAAGGTTTTAGTGCTGTGGATGAGACAATTTAATTTCTAAACATTGTGATGATTAGCAGAAAACAAAGGTGCGAAATATTTGATTTGCAAATTCAAAATTAGTCTCGCTATGGAGAATTAATCATTCCTTTTTCCTGTTGTCACTTAACAAGTCTGTTATTCCAAATTAGAAGCTCCAGAGATTTCCATCAAAGTTGGTTTTCTAAAGAAAAAATTCTTTTCAAGCATGGCTGTAGAGACAGTTAGCAAAAATACTTGGAAAGCAACAAGTCCAAATGTTGAAGGTTATATCCATGTTTGTCTTCCTACAATATTTAACAAAAATAGTCTGGTTCACAAATATGGTGCAGAAATAATTTTAAAATCAGTTTTTCAATAGCACGCCACTTGCAGTCTTTGAAAAAGGATCCAACTGGTGATATAGTTGTTAAAGAGGTTCTTGGCAAGCTTACCTTTTATAAGCGTTGAGCTGCTTTTTTTCATGGGGAAGAAAAAAATCACTTTTTCAAGGATTCTGGGATATTTTTCAAGGACTTAATTAAAAGGGGAGAACAAGTATGACAGCAAATATGTAAATGTTGCACAAAAAAATTCATTTATTTCCTGTAACAGTGAGTTCTTTTCTTGTTGTCTGTGGTTGACTACTGACGCGGGGTCTAGTTCCCACTCCACCAATGGTTTCCTGGCTGTCTAGTGTAGTTAGGCGTGCTTTGTTTTGGTTTATTCCTATAACAGAAAAAAACCTGCAGGAAGGCAATGCACAGCACTAACCAGTGACTTGCAGGAGGATGCTCAGACCAGGCTGCTGCAGGGGTCGGGAGCCGGTTTGGAAGGTGGAGGGGGCACCTGGTTTTGCTTGCGTTAAAGAAGAATCAGAATTGAATCCAAATGAGCAAATCTTTGCTTGAGTTTTTCCAAAACTCAGCAGATGGAAAAGCTATTAGGCAGTGGAGGTAAAGGAAGCGAGCGTGTGTCGGAGGGCAGGCGGCTTGCTTTCGGAGAGGCATTGGCTTAGCCATATATGGAAGAGGACATTTTCCTTGTTAACTTTACGGGGAATCTGTGCCCAGAACTACATTCATCATGCAGATGCATTTCCACAGGAACAGTTCTCTTCCAAATGGTCTTAGTCATAGTTTTAGCACTGTGTCACATCTTTGCTGACTTATTTATATAGTCTGCATGGTTTTGCTGTGCATCCGCTGCTAGTCTGCCCTAAAAAGGTGAACTGTTTATAATTTTGTCAGTTTAGCTAACAGAGAAGACAGTACTAAACCGATGCCGGCAGCTCAGTTTTTTTCTTACTGAAAAGCCCACCCTCTTCTGGACTGTACTTAAAGTAAAACTTCGTCTGGAGGAACAAAATATCCCTTCATTTGTGGGAAGTAGGGTTTGTTAAACACAGAATATGTCTACCATAAAACCAGAAAAGAAGGAACCTAAAAGTTGAGCAACCCGGTAAGGCTTTCCCCTCCAGAGTGCCACTCCAGTAGGTGTGCTCCTACACCATGTAATCACTCCCTTTCTCCAACCACGATTCAGTCCCTTCATCTGTCTTTCACCTACTCACTTCTTGGGTCGTGGTTCCCTTCTGATCAAGGTTTGTGGTTGCACGAGTTTGATTTGGGTGATTGCTTACAGAGGGGGCTTAATAAAGAGTGTTCATGGAAGAGTTTTTGTGAATGAAGGACTGAGCACCTCTGTGCCGATGGGCAGAGGGAAAAATTGGAGTAAGGCGTGCAATAAGTAGTGCTCAAAAGTGAAATTGAACTGTGAGTTCTAAATTTTATTTTAATCGGTAATTTCATCTGTGCATATACATAACATCCAGCAAGTCGTTCCACAGTAAATTCTCTTAATTCTCCTGTGTTTAAACTCCCCTCCCCCTCTGGCTACAGCATCCCCTAAAGAGAAGAGGAGGCCAGAATGATTTGTCAGAGAAATATGAACCATCTGATACTGTCATAGGACACAATTTGTTAGCAAACGGTCGGCTTCTGTTTGAAACCTCCTCCACCAGATTTTTTAGAGCAGCCATCCCTTCTTTGTTAGGTCTGGCTGGATGTGCAAAGTAACAAATATGAATGACCCTAAATCAGTGAGGGAAAACCAAAGCTCAACTGATTTGCTAATTTAAGCATCGCTCACTTTGCTGCTAATTTATGTGAATAATAGCACATCTAGAAAATGAGACGTTCATTCTAAAAGACTTTGCCAAATTCACTTTTCCTTGGCTATATTGCAAGATATTTTTTAGAACAAAAAGGTATTAAGAATATTGATGTTTCCGGGATGACTGGAAAGGCTTTAATTAGCAATAACATTTTAGGATGATCAAGGAAATTGGCAGCTGGGGTCCAAGTTCTCAGCATTTTTATAATGAAAAGAAGAGAAATGGAATTTAAAATAGTACCAAAATTTCCAAGATGTGATAACTGACCCTGGCCGACTACCTGCTATTAGAGTAGAAGAAAATTTAGAAAAAAAATGGTCTATTTGAAACCTATTTTTAGAACGTAGTCCTTACTCTGGACTATTAAGTGAAGGCTCACCACTAATTAGGGGGGAAAAAAACAAGTCAGTAACCCTAAATTGTGGTTTATGAGCATTCAAATTTTGTCTCATGAAACATATAGATTATACGCTTTGTATGTATTTATTTTTTTGCTAGGCTTTAATTCAGATTTGTAGCACTGAACAAAGGGTAGAGTGTTTTATTTCTTTGATGAGAATAGTACCCACTAATTTTCTGTTGCCTAGAGAAGAAAAAAAAAAAGCGTCTGAGTTTATATCAAGGATGCTTTATGTTACATATTTTGAGACAAAATTGTAAAATGCCCTTTAAAGATCCTGAGGAAAATATTTTGGGAAGGGCCTTGAAGTTTATCTTAAAACAGAGACTTGAATAGAGAAGCTCCATTTTTGTCTTGTATTTCTGTGGTGTTGTTATTTTGGCGTGTCTCTCTGATAACACTCAGAGCGTAATTTTTATTTTTTTTTTTGGTAAGGTGTTAACAGAATGTTAATATATTGGTTTGGGTTATTCCCCCCCCATCCCCCTGACTGAACACCATTTCCCAGTTTCTCATAGCTTGCTGGTTTACCAAAGAGTATTTCAAAGTAATTTGAGAAGAAGCTACATTGTTTGATATCTTCTAAATACAAAGTGTAGCCCACAAAAATGGTTGTACTAGAGCAAAACTCTCTGACTGGTACAACTGAGATAATTTGATTTGCATCTGCTCCATGTTCCTTGTCTCCTCTGAAACAGTTAACATGTCTGCAGTTTCATGCAACTTGTTTGTTGTTTACTTGTTACAATAAATAATACAATTTGGTCTTCTCTTTATGTATTTCAGACTAACTTAAAATTGTTTGCGTGGGCTGGTGTCCTCAGTTGCTTGATATGGAGTGGGTTTGCTCAGCAGGGTAAGTTGCTTGATTTCATTGTAGTAGTTTAATGTTGCTTTGAAAGTATATGTATTTAGCAGCTATTTGTGTAGATAAATATACCATTGTTAGGTGAGTACTAATGGCAATATGTTGATTGTATCATGTCAATAACCCGTTTGTAGTTAGAAATTAGTTTACAAAGCCAGAATGAGCCAAAGGAAAATTCTGTTCTTGTTAGCACCTTTTTATAAATAAAGTGACTGATTTGTGTTCTTTGCTAGGTGGAAGTGACTGCATAAAAGCTAATGCCAAATCGTGTGGTGAATGTATACAAGCGGGACCAAACTGTGGTTGGTGTAAAAAAACAGTAAGTGTTGCAAAATTCCTCTTATGGTTTGTGTTTGTTCCCTTGGTTTCAAATGTTACTAGACATTTTAAATGTATAGAAATGTCTGTTTTCATTAATAATAGTTTCCTGTAGCTCTTCAATTTGATACTTATTTGTACTTAAAAATTCTGATACTATGATTTTTCTGATGTCTTGATTTGAGTAGAATTGCTTTTCACAATATATTTACTTCTCCTTTTCTAAATCTTAAGTGTGTACAGACCCTACAGGCTGTCTCATAGTTATTTAAAATCATTCCAGCGTGGAATCTGTCTGGGTATGCTTAACTATATTCTTCCAGTGACATTAGAGTAAGAGGTACTTTTAGACATGGGTGGAGTAGGGGAAGAGATTGAACATTTTCTTTTATAAAAGAAAGGTGTTCAAATTTTAGTTTTCTGTTGTTGGTAGATTTGGGGGATAGGAGACTGGTTTGCGTGGGTGGGTTGTTTGTTTCAGTATGAAACATAAAAAGAATGTTTTCTTACAGAATTAAAATTAAATTCAAGAAATAAAAAATGTAAGATCATCTTAAATTGTGTGACAACCAGTGTATGCTGGTGTCATCTTCAGAAACAGAAGAAATTGCTTTCTACAGCTCGCTGGTGGTTTGTTAATGAAAACTGGGAAATTGTCCTGTTTCTTGCTAGAAGATGATAATGTATATTTATTTCTGTATAGTACCTACTTGCTATCCTCCGAATCATCTTAAACTTTAAACATTTAATGAAACTGACTAAAATTTGGCCTTGAGCTGTCGGATTCATTGTAGGTCCTAGTCATCAAGAACAGTCAAGCTTTAAGATAGATTCATTTATATGTGTATTTTGGGGGGGTAGGGAGAGAGAGGAGGGGATCAGAATTGCCAAGTTTCCTAAATAGAAGCCTAATTTACTCATATTTGAGGGTAGAGCTATTTTTAGGTTTGAGGTAATGGTAATTCGTTGTTCAGAACAAAGTTACGTACTGGTTCTGCTTATGGATCGTAATTTTGGATTTAATTTCTCAAAAATAAAAGGCTTGTCCTCTGTTTTTCCCCTGTTCTGTCAGCATACGGCCATTATTTTGTTGTGGAGTACCAGGGTACACTTACATAATCTTTAATTAAAGCCTTTCCAAAAAAAAAAAAAAAGTTGAAAGGGAAGGTAGTTGCCAAGTAGGCAGTACAAATAGGTTTGTGGTATTGACAGCTACATGAAGATGAGAGCTTTTTCCATTTGCTGTCACTTTTGGAGTAGCCAATTTAGAAGGACGTCCTGTTTCTGTCAGATGTGTCATGGGCCATCCTTTTTTCTTTCATCTTTCTTATATCTTTTACACAGATGCGTTAAGTAGATGCAAACTCCTGGACTAAATAGTAGTCACCGCTTTATTTAGTACAATTTAACGTATTTCAGGACTGTGCATTTTATTACTGAACTTTAAAAAAAAAAAAATTGAGTCATTGTAAAAAGAGTTATTGCGGGTAGAGTATTACAAAGATACTCTCTTGCCTGTGTTTTCTAGGACTTTTTGCAAGAAGGAGAACCAACATCTGCCCGATGTGATGACTTGGCAGCACTAAAGAGTAAGGGCTGTCCTGTGGAAGATATAGAAAATCCCAGAGGTAGCAAACAAGTGCTTGAAGATAGAGAAGTAACGAATCGTAAGAAAGGTGCTGCAGAGAAGCTGAAACCAGAGGCCATTACGCAGATCCAGCCACAAAAATTAGTACTGAAACTAAGAGTCGGTAAGGACAGTTTCATTCTAGTCTTCACATCTGCATTTTTTGTTTTGATTGTGTAACCATTTCATTACAGAAACTGCTTTTACCCAGATAACCTGAGTGATGGAGCGCCACTCAGGATCAGCCCTGCGTATTTAGGTACTCCACATACTGTTTGATATTTGTGAAGGGCTAGATACAATATTTTTATCACTTATTCCCAATATAGCTTCAGAGAAAACAGATACAGCATGGATTTATAGATATATCAGAAAGATGAAATTGTTTTGGTTTCAGTATTTTTGTAGTTGATTTTTTTTTTTATACTATGGCTTCTTAGAATGAAAGTAGAGGAGCATGCAGGAGTTAGGCGAGCATTTCCTTTTCCCTGAAGTACTGCTTTCACTTGAAGTCCGCGTGTCTGAACTGAATGGTTTTGTAGTTATGCAGCAAGATTTTTGGATTGTTATGTAAAATACCTGGTTTCTAGAGGCTAAAGGTGTGGATGCAGGACTATGGTAATGAGAACAAAGTAGTTGTGTACCATTTACAACCCCTAAAGAGAATCTTATTTCATTCAAATGAGGGGGGGAGGGGAAGAACTAGGGCTAGTAGCCCATACAGTACTGGAGCATAATGGAGATTGTCCTTAAGGAGAGTTCCTACCCACTGCAGATGCTTTCAACAGCTGCGTTGTATTTTCCTGGATTAAGAGCCTGTACTGGGTGTCAGCTGCTTGGTGGTGATTGTCTTAATAAATGCAAGATGACCTGAAGAAGCTTCGCGCAGTAAGGAAAGGGAAGGGAAGGAAAAGAAAATTATTTTGCAATTTTCTTACTGGCCCTATTTATTTCTAATGTGACCCTTTCAGCTTCAAACCAAATTATTGTCTGTCTGTCAACACAGAAGTTTGTTCATCAGAACATATGAGGGATCTGGGCAACTAGAACCTAACTACCCAAAAGACCATTATTCTGTTTATAAGCACTCTCTTAGTCATGAGTTCTCTGATAAGGGACTGTGCGTTTGCAGAGGGGGCTCAAACAGTAGCTAGGGAAAATCTAAAGCTTTTAGCCTTTTTTTTTTTCTTTTTTCTCCTGGTGAAAGCCATGCTGCATGATCCAGATGCTATTCGCTTTCCCCATCTAATGGTTTCCCTAGTTTGCTAGTTTTTCTGATATTAAGCAAATGTTTGCTAATTATTAAGCAGACTCAAGCAGCAGCAATATCACCCTTTAACTTCAGTGGCTGAGGAGGGTGAGGGGGGAAAAAAATTCTAATTCTATTCCTTATTTCACATACAATAGGCAAAAGATTACTTTTCCTTTTTGTGGGGTGGGCAATTCTTCTGCAGTGTCCTTCAATACCAGAGCAAGACTACGTGCTTCTGTTGTCAAAACTCAGGGTTTGGGCTCGCAATTGCAACAAATAGTAACTTGCTATTATTTTACTGCCTTTTCTGTATGCTCAGCCTGTATTTGATGCAAAGTATCTTGAAATATTCTGTTCAGAACTGATTTTTCTTTTATAAACGTATTTAAACAATGTTGGTTTTTAAAAACTAAACCCTGATAATTTTTGGAGTCATCTTGGATGCAAATAGATGTGGAAAAATTATGCTATTTGATCTTTTGGGAACCTTGTTAAAATTATTGCAACTGTCAAGATTGAAATTGCAGTAATTGAGAGAGGCTTGATTTTTGTCAGGCTAGTATATTCCATGGGGACATAAAATACCTTGGAAGTGTGAAGTTGGACATCTGAAAGAAATACTACTTGAAATTTCTCTTCATCATACTTTTTTGTTAAGCATTTCAATTAACAGGAGAAACAGATCATTCACCTTGAGTTCAAAACCTCCATCGGTATTTCAAAGACTTGCCTTAGAAAGGCATTTTTTTTGTCAGTACAATTGTGGAGTTTTTAATGGCTTCTGTATGTTGTTTAATCTCTGAAACAGGGGAACCCCAAACATTTTCATTAAAATTTAAGAGAGCTGAAGACTACCCCATTGACCTTTACTATCTTATGGACCTCTCCTATTCTATGAAAGATGATTTGGAGAACGTGAAGAGTCTTGGAACGGCTCTGATGGTAGAAATGGGAAAAATAACTTCTGACTTTCGAATTGGTAAGAAAGATTTGCCTATTCTTAAAAAAAAAAAAATAATCAAGTTTCCTTCCCGATATCTTCGTATGATTACATATGAAGAGTCATTTTTTAAAATTAGCGGTATTATGGCAGATGTTCTAATACATCGAACCTATTAAAGAACGTAAGGCTACTTGGTGTTGGTGAGAGTGGAACGTACACAGATAGCAGAGCTGTTACTGATGTCAGTTCACCTGTAATACGTTTGTATTCTATTGTATCATGATACAAATAAGAGAATTCCATTCTTCAACTTACAGGTTTTTTTATTGTTCTGTCTTAGGCTTTGGCTCTTTTGTGGAGAAAACTGTGATGCCATATATAAGTACAACACCAGCCAAACTCAGAAATCCTTGTACAGGTGACCAGAACTGTACAAGTCCATTTAGCTATAAAAATGTGCTCAGCCTTACCAGTGAAGGAAATAAATTCAATGAACTTGTAGGTAAACAGCACATTTCTGGGAATTTAGATTCTCCTGAAGGTGGATTTGATGCAATAATGCAGGTCGCAGTTTGTGGGGTAAGTGTGTATTGGTTTCCTTTCCTATTAGGTGAAATGGTTTGAAAATAACCTTAGCGTTCTGTGATGTCTGACATTGGAACGTGTCACCTCGTGCTGGCAAGATAAGGTAGACCAGGCAGACTGCCTGGATATATTCATTTGTCTCTTGTAGAGACCTCTAGTGAGCAAATGAAACTGGGAAATGTGAACGTGCCAATTCGAGGTCGTGTTCACAGCAGATAGATGCGTTCCAATGACAACATTTTTTAAGGGCTGCTATAAAAGAGTGAAATTCTGCTCACAGGTATATGAAATCCTGAACAAGCAACTATTCTCAAATTATTTCAAAGCTTTGTATGCTTCTTCTAGCTGTTGTTTCAGAATAGTTTGGTGAATTGTAATTTTACTAACTTCTCAGACAGAAGTAGATGGAAACGTGATTTTTGTTAATTTTTGAAGATGTGATCTAGATACTGCATCCTTCTTTGACGTTTCCATAGTCATTCTGTGCACTTGTACAGCATGGACTCCCAAAAAAGTCATATCTAAGTTCACTGCTTTGCTACCTTATTCTTACGCTGTTGATCAGTGGATTCAGGACTTTCTGAAACAATCTGGAATCTTATTTTGAAACTTCAGTGTCAAACATAAGCCTTCTAGGGTTTTTTTGTTGATTTGTATTTTTTGTGCTAACTGGTATTTATGGGACCTTTTTATATGGCCTCCTCACCTTAAATTACCTGGGGCTTCCACTCGAAGAATTAAAAAAAAAAAAGTAGGAAAGGGCAGGCTACAGAATTTGGCCCTGCAGTTGTGGGGTCAGGATGCTTCTGGTACGATGAAAAAGGGCAGTTCTCTGGCAAGCTCTATGTTGAGTACAAATCTGGACTAGACTGGCAAAGCCTGATGACTCTTCAGAGCCTGGCACCAAAAGCAAGCTGTAATCTTCAAATTCAGGATTGCAGCAGTGTGCGCTGTGCTCAGGCTGCGTGGTATTGATGTAGAAGTGGGGTTGGGGGCTTTAAAGAGCTGGACTGCTGTGCCCAATTTTTAAAACCCTATTGCTCTTCAGGTAATCCAATGAGAAGTGAACAGACCAATGTAAATCTCAAAAAAAAAAAAAAAAAAAAAAAAAAAAACACCACCAAAAAAATCCCTGTTTCTTGCCTTCCGTAAATGTCCTACAGCAGATGTTTTATAGCAGACATTTAATTAAATGCAAGTGCTTTCAAGGTTTGAGTGAATTGTGTGATTTCCAGGGTGACGCTTTTGCAGTGCAGCTTCTCCTAAGTCTGCTTTTTCATGCATTTATCTCTCAAATGTTGCTGTAAAATAAATTGCTGCAAAATACCAAAACTCCATCCATTTGTTTGTTTCCCAAGGAACAAATTGGCTGGAGAAATGTTACAAGACTATTAGTGTTTTCCACGGATGCTGGATTTCACTTTGCAGGAGATGGTAAACTTGGTGGAATTGTTTTACCAAATGATGGAAAATGTCATCTGGAAAATAATATGTACACAATGAGCCACTATTATGTAAGTCTTTACATCATCTTCTAGGGAAATTAGTATTTTGTGATGCTTAAGATCAAAAAAAACTCATGAGGTCATCTGGTGTAGTTTCAGACCGCTACATCTTTTGAAGTTTACCCATTTATGTCTGTATTACATCAAATCACTTTAACTTAACTAAATCAAATATACAAGAATTAATCCAGTCTTGATTGGAAAATTTCAAGAAATGGCAGCTTTTACACTATGATTTGTGGTGTTGGATTTTAACCTTTTTAGTAATTCATAGTCTGGCATGTCCACTGGCAAACTGTGGTGGGTCTGTCCCGTTATTTTATAATTTCACTAGTCTTTGTATTCAGAAGTAGTTTACTACTGTAAAAAATAATGTAAAATAGAGAGCTCCTTGTCAGGTTTTTAAGACTGATTGAAATCTTATGATGCAAAGTTTATGATAAAAGTATGTTTAACAACACTGACTTCATAGTTTATTGATAGGTAGATCAGACAAAAGGTGAGAAGAAAAACATTTATCGGATGGGGTAAACATAATAAGTTTTCTAAATTTTGTATGTTCATATATTCCTAAAACTGAGTATTCCTCAATAAAAACCTAAAATTAGCTCAGTTTTATTTCATGTTTTCTGTATGAAACAATGCACAAGGTGGTAGTTTCCACTGAGATAAGTAATGTGGAAAGCTAACAAAAGGTAACTTTCTGAGAACATTGAGATTAGGGATTTAACCTGGAGACTTTAAATGGCAGGGAATTCAGTAATGTTATTGTGGAAAACAACACCTACCTTCATGGGGCATATATGAAATCTTTTCAATGCGTGTTTGTTTTCAGAGGCTGTTTTGATTTAGAACTGTGGCATAAACTGGCTAGTTGAAGTCTTACCTCTGTTTCTAGAGGTGGTTTGAATTTAGGATCTCGAAGTCTCTGACTGTTTTCTACTGTGTATCCCAAATGTGAATTCCATTTCATGCTTGATTTTTGTAGGATTATCCCTCTATTGCTCATCTGGTGCAGAAGCTTAGTGAGAACAATATCCAGACAATCTTTGCTGTTACTGAAGAGTTTCAGGCCGTTTATAAGGTAAAGATAAATAACACACGTTTCTGGTCTCTGCACTTTTTCCCCTCAAACACAAAGGCTGACTCAGATTTGCTCTGAAATAATTAAAATCGTTTGATTTGAAGTGAAAATGAGCATGGAAGGCATTGCTGAAGTAACGTTTTGCTATTCACATTTTTATTATTAAGCCTTTTTTACTTGCTCAAATGGACACTCAGTGCATGTGTAACTCCCAAGGAGAAAGTGCCTCTCCACCTTGCCCCTCTTTATGCTTTATAGGTAGGAGGGAGTGGAGGGCATATTTGCAGTGCCACTTTCTATGAACATTTTTACAGCAAAATAGCTGAGGGAGGCGTGAACACTGAATCAAGAAACACACTTATGAAAGAGCATGTTTTCTTCTTTGTGGTCTATTTATATTCCTGCTATTTAAAATTAAGTAAACTGCTGGATGTGATTGTGAAATAGGAAATGACTATGTAAAGGAGATACATCTTTTCCTCGTTTTAAGCTAAAAGGTGGTGGTGGGGGTTGCCAATATTAAAATTTTAAGGATTTTTTTTTTTTCCTTTTTCATTGGAAATCTTCTTTTATCTGCTTATGTTAATGCACTAGAAGTGTGGTGGTGCTTCTTTAAGATCTTGAAGATATATTGTACGTGGTCAACTTGTACAAGAGAAGGTCTTAGTACTCTGTTAAAAGATTTAACATGAAAATGCAGAGGAAAAGAAAAGGCTGGGTATTTGTTTATCCTAGTAGTCCTGTGTATAAACTCAAAAATCATGAAGATCACTGGCAGCGCTTTAGCTTTGTTTTTTGAAGTACTTGATCTTGACTAGTTAATCCATTAAAACATTATGTCACCATACAGATATTTATAGTAAAAATGATCCTGTGTGTGTTAGTAAGACTGTAATTTTCCTTTTGCTTTTGTAAATATTGAAAGGAATTGAAAAATCTGATACCAAAATCAGCAGTGGGAACGTTGTCTTCAAACTCCAGCAATGTGATTCAGTTGATCGTTGATGCGTACAATGTAAGTTCAGATTTTATTTGGGCTGTATTTATTTTTCTTGCTTGTAAGTAATTATGAGTTTTTCAGGCAGATACTCCAAGGTGGATTTTATTTTTTCCGACAAAATAGGAAGTTAATACACTAAACTACAAATATACCACCATTACAGTAAAACCACAGTAGACATGTAGACACTGGCAATAAGAGGTTAGATGACTAGAAAGATGAACTTCTAAAAGCCACTTAAAACAGAACTACAAAGAAAAGTTATCATCCGTGTTTTCCCTCTTAAAAAAAATAAAACCCACAACCAGAAACCTTGCTGTTTCTTCAGCATCTTCAGTTCTTGCAGCCTTTTCATGTGGAAGAGAAAAGGGCCATTTTGCAACTTCTTGACGCCAAAGAAAACATCTGTATCAACCTCAGGGATCTCAGGGGTTTGGCCCCAAAATATTTTCTTCATAGCTGTGTTTTGTGCAAATGAGCCCCATTTCTCCTTTGGAGTATGTGGGGCAAAGAAGTGCCTCCCACATCCCTGGAGACCTGCCCTGATGCTGTGTAACAGGGTTCAGCCTCGGGAAGGGGTCACCACGGCGTGACCATGGGCAGCCCTGGGCTGGTGTTTCTCGGTATGTTGGAACCTACATGGTTCCAGTGTGCCCGTGGGACTGGTGCTTAGACTGTGCATAGTTGTATAATGTTTTTTCTTCAGCAAAATGCGTATGTGACTCAATTTGAAGTTAGGTAATAACTGTTGTTTTAGTCCCTTTCTTCAGAGGTTATCCTGGAAAACACTAAGCTACCAAAAGGAGTGACAATCAGTTACAAGTCTTTCTGCAAGAATGGAGTGAATGACACACAAGAAGATGGAAGGAAATGTTCTAACATTTCAATCGGAGATGAGGTAACGTAGAGTACTTTTGCTGCTGCTCAAATATAAAATTCACTTTAAATGTCCAATACTCAGTATGGGTTTTTTGTTTTTATAATACGAACAAAACTCCTTTTCGTAATGTGGACTCCATTTATTTTTCTTTGCAGGTTAAATTTGAGATTAATGTAACAGCCAATGAATGTCCAAAGAAAGGACAGAATGAAACAATTAAAATTAAACCACTGGGATTCACTGAAGAAGTAGAAATTAATCTCCAGTTCATCTGTGAATGTCAGTGTCAAAGTGAAGGAGAACCTAATAGTCCAGCCTGCCATGAAGGAAACGGAACATTTGAATGTGGTGCATGCAGGTAAATAAATAGACATTTTGGGGTTTTTGCAAAATGAAATATGAGAAAGACCTTTGTTTCCTTAATTGGGGTTTTGCTTAGGTTTACTATTTTTTTAGTGAAAGGACAAGAATTACAGACCTGTTTCTTTTAGGCTATTTTGACATACTGCCTCATGTCTGCAAACAACCCCAAGGCTGGAATTCGTAGTATTTGTTGATTGTTAGATTGGCACAGTTGTACAAGTCAGGATTCAAATTTGGCCTTGAGTCAGTTCTTTAAAGGTCTCGCGGCTTTTTCTGTCTCTTCATTTAATTTTGAGGTCCATGAAATACACAAACCTGTGGACTTATGGGACAAAATTAATGGGATTACTTTGTGCTGTTTTTGCAAGTATTCATACCAATGTAACTATATCCTTCTGATGTGAGGTCTGTTGATTTTTAGGAAATGAGAGTTCCTATGAGTTCCTACCCAGATTGGCACCAATTGTTTCATAGCAGGAAAGAGTAAAAAGTCATAAAAAAACCACCTTTTATTTTGGATGACATCCCAGTCTCTTCTTCATGATTTATTTTTAACCTTCTGGGGTCTTGTTACAATGTTTCTTCTAATCTATAAATCTTTCAGAATATATATAATTTTTTGTGTACTTCCACCTTTGAAATGTCTGTTATTGCACATCACAAGGATTAGATTACACATTTTCCTTATTACACACTGGGAAATTAAGTAAAATTATACTGGACTTTCTGGAATTACAAAACAATGAACACGGAGCAAAATCTTAGAGTATCAGTGGAGTCTGGTTGAAGATCAACCTAGTAAATCAAAGTTTAAGAAGGTTCAAGAAACCTACAGTAGAAATGAAAACTGTTTCCTCTTAGAAACTCCTGAGACAAGAATGGTAAGAGCAGAATGAAATTAAGATCTTCTCTAGGAAAACGAGATCCAGGACTTTGGAAAACGATATTGGTTCCTGCTCAGTGAACTGTAACTGAAATAAGATATAGAATTCTCATTCCTTATGGTTTAATATATGACATTAAAAATAAAGCAAAAGATGCTGACTTAACTCTTAAAGGACTTTTGCTGTAGGACGAACTAACATCTGCCTGGTGAAGTTGGTGGTTAATGGGGTGTTTGAAAGGCTGAGATATGGCCCCCTAACTGCTTAGTATTCTGTACGTTGAGGAATAAGCACTTTGGGTCCAGTATTTATGGTCCATTGCTCCATTTTTTAGTCAGTTTTTGATGTTCCCTTTAAATAATGAGAACAGATTTTCCTGTCTTTGTGTAGAAAGACTTCTTAAACTTGGTATCGCTGTCACTGGTGACCCCGTGATTTCAAGAGGGGGAGAACAGACCTGTAGATAAGAACAGCCTTTTGCTTTTGCAACAATAGCAGTTTCCTGATGGAACAGTTGTCTCGGACTGATGTCCCACAACAGTGTGTTAGTTGTTGCTGGGAACAGGAACAACCTCCATTGATACTTTAGCCTTGATAATGAGAAGCGCTGAACCCAGAAGATTTTTGGCTCAGCAGCTCTGAGGATCATCTGCTCTCCTGCCTAATTGCTGTTCCCGGGAACTCTTTTCATTGGAAGACACCAGCAGCTACAGTGAACAGTCACTGTCACTTAAAAATAATTACTGTTCTGTCACATGAGAGAAGGATTAATAGTGGCTATGTGGCAAATTAGTTAGAGGTGGTGACAGTTTCTCACCTGGAACGAGTAATCAGCATAGGAGCAGCTTAGTCCAGTTTGCTCCAGCGGCTTCAAGAATGGCTACATAGATGTCAGCTGGAAATCTCAGGAATATTCCTTGAGAGAATGGTCACTTTTACTCCTGTTCTTCATGCTATTTTTGCAGCCTTTTTATTATATGACCTTTAAGTTTATATTTTCAATTGTGTTTTTACCTTGCAGATGTAACGAAGGACGTATTGGAAGACTATGTGAATGTAGTACAGATGAAGTAAACAGTGAGGACATGGATGCTTACTGCAGGAGGGAGAACAGTACAGAAATATGCAGTAACAACGGAGAGTGCATTTGTGGACAATGTGTATGCAAGAAAAGAGAAAACACCAATGAAGTGTATTCTGGCAAATACTGTGAATGTGATAACTTCAACTGTGATCGATCAAATGGTTTGATTTGTGGAGGTGAGAAGGCAAACTGGCGAGCAGTTTACAAGTCTGTCAGCTCTACCCTGTAGAGTAGTGATACTTAGCTTATAGATCGTAGCTGCTCAATAACAGAGATGAGACTGTCTGCAAATTTAGTGATTGAAAACATCTATTAATAAAACAGCTCTCTGTGACTATGAATATATAGTGTGTTAATACACATTACACCCTCCTTGAGTCATAGCTCCAAGAAGGATGTAAAGTGAATTTGACTTCTGCTGTTTATTACAGAATTACCCCCAGTTATTATAGTAAAGAGTTCAGAGGCAACTGGCCTGAGCTTATAATGTTATACTGGCTCAGTGTAACCACTGCGTCAATAAAAAGAGATAATGACCCCAGCTTAATTGTAATAGTGAGTGCTTGACTCGGTGCTTGACAAGATACCAGTGAGATGCTATCTTGAGACTACTCTGAAAGGTAAGTGAAGATTAGAACATGCAAGATCCGGAAAAAGACCTTAAGTGTTTGAAACAAGACTCTGATAGTAATTAATTCCCAAAATCAAAAGCAATTTAGAAAATCCTCTAGCAGCCAGTGCCTAAATTACTCTGCTGCATGTATTTTTGTCCTATAACTTCCCTGGGCTGCTTGGCACATGGAAATATCTAGAAGGAGCGTAACTACTACCTTAATTTTGACTGTGATACAAAAATAAAACAGAGAAGCCACTAAACTTTAACTGAATTATGAGAATACCTCATCTGTCTGACTTGCTCAGAATAAACTGTTGCTCACTAGCTTGCCAAAGGTAGGAGCAACGGTGGTGATGTTCCAAAATATATGCTGATAAGTAAGTATTGACCTGAACACATGGAGAAGGAGGGGTGTAGCCAAGGATCTTTCTGTTTCATCCAAGTGACCCTTCTGGAGATGCAGCTGTCTTGTTTCCTGTGTAGGGAGTGTAAGGAGCATATAAAACACTGAATAGAACCATTTCTGTAATGCTCTTCACCCAGCAGATATGGCCATCACGTTATACTGTGCTTAATCAGCTTTCCCTGATCTTGTAATTTTGTTTATGAAAGGAAATCCAAATGTAGGAGAATAGGAAAAGGGGAGAAACACCTGTAAGTAGTTTTCCAAGGAGCTAAAATTTATGTTGTAGCTCTTAATTCGTCAGTGTCTTCATTATCTTACCACAAGGCTTTTCTTTTCCCTGTATCTATCCTGAGATTGTGAACATTGCTTTCTTCCTGTCAGAAACTTTGTTTTGTATCAGGCTTCATTTCACTGTAATATCTTTCCAATGCACAGGAAACGGGATCTGCAAATGCAGAGTGTGCGAGTGTTTCCCCAACTTCACTGGCAGCGCGTGTGATTGTTCTTTGGATACTTTTCCATGTATGGCATCTAATGGGCAGATTTGCAACGGGAGAGGAACCTGCGAATGTGGGACCTGTAACTGTACAGATCCCAAATTCCAAGGCCCAACATGTGAAATGTGTCAGACTTGCCTTGGTGTCTGTGCAGAGCACAAGTACGTACTTAGAAAACCAAGTTCCAGCTTCAGTATATTTGAGTTTGTGGTATTTACCTGTGCAGAATTTTTTAAATGAGGCTTTCGATACTGTGCTTTATTCTACCCTGAAATGTAGGGACATCGTATCATATTGTTATGTTAAACAGTAAAAGTTGTTGAGTGAGAATCAATAATTACAAACAAGACATTGTTAATACAGTATTTTGATTGCTTCCGGGTAGGCTAATTATTTCTTAAATAATTTCCCTGACATTTTTTCTTAAGCATAGAAATATGTGTTATGTTAAATCAGTTTTAACCATTCAGATCGACTTAGGCAGGTTACAGCTTTCCCCTGTTTTGTGCATGATTATTGACAGCCAACCTTCTGCAGGGCTGGAGGGAATATCGGTCTGTAGTGTGACTTGCTGTAAAGTCCCATCATCTTGCCCTTTTGAAGTTAATGTAGCAAAAATATATGTATACTGTGCAATTTCCAGAATAGTTAAAACTTCAGCTAAGCTTTTGACTTAAAACTCATCTGAAACGCTGTTGAAAAAGTCAAAATATCCTGACAGTCGAAAACTAAACTTAGATTTGTGCCGGCCAATGAAATTCTTATCCCTGCCTTTGGAAATCCAGATTTTTGGAAACCAAGGACTTTCTGCATAGAAACTTTGAAATAAGTTTGATTTGTTTGAGGCTGATTCCTGGCTCTGTGGAGCTGACTTCAAGGTTTTTCTCTCAGCACAGTCTTTTTAGTATAAAAGTCCTGCTCAAACTGCTTTTTTCAGTGACTTACTCAGCGTGATACACTCCAGTAAAGCTTGTCACTCAGTTGGATCTTTTTAACCTGTCTGTGTCTCAGATACTGCTTTACTGTGAGCATGCTGTTCCTATACTGCCTTCCCTGGGGGTATTCATTTTCCAGGTGGTGAAGGTGTTGGAAAAGTTTTAGCCTTATTTCCTTTTGGAGATTTAGGGTTATGTTTTGGGTTGGGTTTTTTTCTGTCCTTGAAGCTTGTGGTTCGTCCAGGGAAAAAGGAACTTAATAAAGGGAGCTGTTGTGATTAACATTTTAACAATTAACAATTATTAAAACAATTAACATAAATGTTCTGACTGGTACAAAGCTACATCCTGGCCTTTATGCCAAAAGGGTTGATTTTGTTGGGTATTTTCCCCCCATATTTTCTACTTTATGTTCCTTTAGATTAAATGCTAGATATCTTTCATGAAGATATTAAAATCATTGCTTCTGTTTTGTACTTCCACAGGGACTGTGTTCAATGCAGAGCTTTCGATAAGGGAGAAAAGAAGGAAACGTGTTCTCAGGAATGCATGCATTTCAACATGACGCGGGTAGAGAGTCGAGACAAGTTGCCACAGCCCGGACAGCCCGATCCATTGTCTCATTGCAAGGAGAAAGACGTTGATGACTGCTGGTTCTACTTCACATATTCTGTCAACTCAAATGGTGAAGCCAACGTCCACGTGGTAGAGACCCCAGGTATGAACATGATGTTGCCTCCACCCCCTTCGTCTTCGCTGTTAATTCATGCAGTTGTTGTGTACTACAAAAGTAGCTCTGGTTGATTTGTGTTAGATGCATTTGGAAATAGGTACATCCTCCCTGAGTGAGAGTTGTGGATGTCTGGAAATTGTGTGGCTTTAGAAAAACATAAGTCTCTTGAGATCTAGTTTTTTGCAAACATTTAGGCTGACAAAAATAGGTTTTGTTTTTTAAAAACAAAACATCAATTGGATATGTCTATTTATTAAAGCATTTCATGTTTCCATTTGACAAACTTTGCGGGCTTGTTTTACCTGTCCTGTAGCAAGTCTTAGATACCTAAATTTTGATAACTTTTTTTTGACTGGGGTTGTGTTAGAGGTTAGAAACAATGATGTCTGTGGGGTTTTGTTGCTTTTTTCCCCTTTTTTTTGAATAATACGGAGCCAATCTTACACAAAAAGACCCCACAAAGTTGTGTGCTGTCCTGCAAACTGCTTAAATGATTTCATGCCTTTGCTTTTTCTTAACTGAGGTACCTTCTAGAATAGATCTGACAAGTCTTTTGCTTAGTTAATCCTTAGTAGCCAACCGTTCTTGATTTTTTTGGTCAATCTTCTGATACAAAAAAGAGAGAACAATTCTATAGCTCAATCAGTAATTTACCATTTACTTACCATAAGTATTTTTAGTTTGAATCGGTGGATGTTGCGTCCCAACAGTGCAAAAATTCTGGTTTTGTACATTAGCAGTGCGTGATCCCCTGATTTCTATGAGCCTGATACAAAATACACACCGTGTTTGTGTGTTGAAAGGTTTAGTGCTCTATTCTACTCAAGCAACTTTCAGAATTGACCATTTGGGTGATCCTCACTTAACACAGCTCAGGGTTAGTGGCTCTTAGAAATAAATACCACTTTCATTCAGACTGTTTTAAATTCTCTAAAAATGCAGTCCAAAGTATAGAAGAGGATCTTGAGCCCCATATTCTTTTAGGACAAGTCAACACATGCCCTACATTTTACTTCATGGATAAACTTCCGTTGCCTTAGTTAAGAGCTGAATCAAGCCTCCATGCACCAGGAGGCACCTTTAATTTTGTGCCATACAAATGCCATGGGAACAAGCTCTGCTCAGCAGAGAGCTGTATTTGGTGGAGCAGACAGTTATTCCTTACTGGTTCCCAAGGAATTCCTGTCGTGTCCCTTCCCACTTTCCTCACTCCTACGGAAGCAGCTACCAAGGTCAGGAGTCTGCAGTTTGGGGGGAAGCAGTGGTCCTATGGACAGCACAGGAGTTGCACTTACTTGCTTCTAACTCCTTCAGTCTGTGCATTGAGCTCTGCAAAATCTCCTGTTCAGTTTGTAATTATTGAGGATTTTATATTAATAGAAGAGTTGGGTTTTATTTTGGAGGATTATTACTTCTGTGTCAGTTACCTTAAATCATTTTGCATCTGTATTACTCTTTTCAAACATATTTCACTCATGTTGAAAGTATGTGATATTTTTATCCAAAGGTGTGCCTTTGGTTTTTTTAACTTTATTCTAGCAGAGATCAATTCCCAAGATGAGGAAATACCCTAAAAAAAAAAAAAATCAGTCTCAGAAGCAGAGTCATTACTTATCACTATATATTAGCTACTAACAGTAACAGCCATCTGAGGTAAAATAAGGAACGCCCTTTTTCTGTAACGCTGTTGATAGAGAACGTGGGGACTGTTTTGCTAATCTCTGTTGTACTCTAGCTGGTTTATCCCTCTAGCACCACCTTTGACTTCAGAGCTCTTGAGTGTTTAAAATATAATTGCGAGTTATTTTACTTCAGTGCTCTAGATGAATAGCTTAAGGGGTTAGCAGTGTGTAGACTTAATCATCAGAACATGAATTATTCTATTGCTAAGATTAAACACAAATTAGAAGGATAAAAATAAGATGGAATGTTACAGGATGTACACATTCCAAAACTTCCATTATTTGAAGGAAAAATAGTATTGGCATATCTCCCATATTCAAAATACTGGCTTCAGTACAAAGTAAAATTTTAAAAGCATCTGGATATGTATTACCTTTAGTATTTTGTAAAATCGTGCTCCCCTTGCTTTCTTTCCTAGAATGCCCCAGCGGCCCTGACATCATTCCCATTGTAGCTGGTGTGGTTGCTGGAATTGTTCTTATTGGACTTGCATTATTATTGATTTGGAAACTACTAATGATCATTCATGACAGAAGAGAATTTGCTAAATTTGAAAAGGAGAAGATGAATGCCAAGTGGGATACGGTAAGTCAAGAGGCTTTATCTGTCCAAAAGCTGCAGTAGTTGAGGAAGAATACAAGATTTTTGTTCACGTTCCGTAAATGTTTCAGATTGTATTCCTGTCTTTTGGCCTGTGGATGAACAGAAATACCCTTATTTTAAGCCAACTTTAAAACATGTTATGTGTTACCAGTAGCAAAAAAAGCCTTCTTCAACAACAACGACAAAAAAATGACCAAAAACCCCCACCCCTCTTTGAGAAGTACCTCTTGGGTTAGGAAAGTTAGTAACTTCAGTTGCAATAAAATTTCAGAGAGAAAAGGTGATGGTGACAGAATAGTTTGGCTTTGCAGTTCTGGCACATTTTACAACACATTATTAAATGTTTGTTAAAAGATGAGAGTCACTCTTGTATAAAATGAAGAAAATTTTATGCTTATAAAAGAGATCTTGTAAATGCCAGTTTAGTTGGGAGATTTCAATAACTGGTCCCAAAATTATAGCTGGTTCTGGTTTGTTGAAATCTTCCCAACCCCTTGTCAACTGAAAAATATGCAAGAAAAACAAGCCTATGGTCTATAGGCTTACATAGGCTATAGGGTCACTGCCTCGGGGAAATTTTAGGAATCTGCTAATCAAACCCCCTTGGCTACAGTTCTGTAGAAGTCAACATCCACGTATGCTTGATGAGAGAATAATTTTTAAAAATCTCCTAGGCAGTCTTTTGGTTTTATTTAAGAAAATTAATTAATTCTATGCTGGAAAAACTATTACTAACACTTTTCTTTAAATACAGAATGATTTTATTTTTCAGTGATAGTTCAGAATGTTACTCTTTTTTTTTCCTGTTGAATTATTCGCCATTGACCATTTCTTTTACTTCAGCAAGAAAATCCAATATACAAGAGCCCTATTAACAATTTCAAGAATCCAAACTATGGACGTAAAGCTGGTCTCTAAGTCTCAGTTTGTATCTTCTTTCATTTTCTTCCTTTTTTTTCCTTTGCATGTCACTTCAAACTCACTGTGTGTCACAGTCAGTTAATCACCATTTGAGTCTTACCTAGTTTATTAGCTACTGTTTTGATTCTGAGTTTTTTCAAGAATGCAGCTTGAAAATTTTTAACTTGTTTTGACAGCAAGATTGCTTGCTTACTAATATCACCAGTACTGGCTTAAATTATTCTACAAGTGATTTTTTTGGGGGGGTG
>VZSF01007519.1:1879349-1931597 GCA_013398295.1 Chionis minor | reverse complement strand
TGGGGGGGTGGAGGGGGGTGAGAGTGGGCAGGGGGAATAAATGTGTGGATATATAATAGAACAGCTGTTAGGGTTGGAGAAGCCCTTTGGTTCATGCAGAGACACAGCGTTCAGGGAGGGGTTTGTCTTCTGTTTCCTCAAATCAGCAGTCAGTTTGCTTAAAGTTGATACATTTGCAAAGGTAGTTCAGATATTCCTCAGATATCCCAGCATATAAATACCACTGTTTTTATTAGAATAACTGGGAACACTCAGGGTTAGCCTTACATATGTATGTATTTTTTTAACTGCTTTGGCTTACTAATCTAGTATAAAAGTACCTTGTATTTAAAGCATGAAATGCATATACTCTACCGATTTGATAATTATATATGCATCTTAGTTTTTTCATCCCTATTTCATAGAATCATAGAATGGTTTAGGTTGGAAGGGATCTGAAAGATCATCTAGTTCCAACCCCCCTGCCATGGGCAAGGACACCTATTTATTGGAAGTGGCAATATCCTTGTAGTCCAGCCAGCCTTTGGGGCTCTCTGTAGGAAAAAAAAAAAAAAAAACCCACAACATTTACGGAACGTTCCCCTTCTGATACATTTTTCCCTAGTTTCTTAGTCTCTCCTAAACTCTGCCTGAACAGCTCATTTCCCTTTGGAAAGTGCTGACTTCAGAAACAGCAGTATCCAGAAGAGCAAGTAAGCTAGAAGTGATGGATTTCTTCTGTAGACTTTGAGGTTGCACTTTTTTTGAATGCTTTGGGTGTTCTCCTTCCCTGGGATCCTCAGCTGCTGGGGAAGGAGTTAAAAAGGGAGGATGAGATGGGGAATGGATGTCAGAAGAGCGCTGAGAGATAAAAAGTACAGAGATCAAATTAGAGGGAGGGGAAGGAAGAAGTCGGGAAGGCAGCACATCCCTTTAGATATCCAAGGGCTTTTTTCAGGAGCCAGTGGAAGGGAAGGGTCTGTATTTCTAATGTTACTCTGTCGGCTGCCTCCCTTTTTCAGTGGTGCACTCAGATTTTTGTAAAGGAAAAATGAGAGGAGAAAGCAGGAATTAAGAGTATTTAAGCTCTTATCTGTCTTCACTGTGACAACACTTCCAAATACTTTGTCTAGCATTCTGAGCCCTTCCTTGATGAAGTCTATCTTCCTTTTCTCTTTGCAATCATTTCACTTTCCAGTGTGTCCAAAATTGATTGTAAAAATGTTCATTTTGCTTGCCACACTGACCACATTCACCTTCTTTCCATATTTCTTCTCAGAGTGAATTATTCTGGGGAGGAAATAGGAGTTTCTTGTTCCTTTCTAACTTTTCACATAATCCATCTGGTTAAGTGTCTGCTACTTTCTCTTCTGCTATTCACTTAATTGTATGTGTTCTGTTGCATGCAGGACAAGCATCTAACAAACCATATGGTGTGTAACTTCCATTCTGTGCTCTCATTCTCTACCCTATGACTCTTCCAGGCTCTAATGTCCTCAGTGCTGCCATTTCTCCTCAAAACGTACTTGTTGCAGAAAGCTTTCCTCTTGTGTAAATGGAGGGATTGAGTTCTGCCTTTCTGTTTCAGTTGCTGCGAAGATTAAAAGTGGTGTTTTAAACGTGACTATATCATTTCTAGTATTCACAGAAGTACCTGAACTTTGGGGGAAAGAGGGAGGTGGGTTTAGCTTTATTGGCCACCAAAAAGGAGATCAACATTGCCAGAATAGATGACCCACAGGAAGTAAAAGAAAAAAAATCCTCCTTTCTGCTATAACTAACATTTTTCTGGGGTCTTTAGATTTTGAAGTAACCTTTCATTTAGGTGAAGAAAGAGTTGTCTTGTATTGCCAAGGCAAGAAAGTCATCTGAAATCCCACCACAAGAAATTTCCACTGCAGGAGGTTCCCTCCAGGTGTATACCTATGCAGTAAAACCAACTGCCTGCGCTTTGGGTGGCTCTCTCCTCCACCGCAGTCGTACACACGCGTGGGCTCGGTTACTGCAGTCAGGAAACCGCAGCACCGCGAAGCTTGTTGTGGACCGGGTGCCCAAACACTTCGCTAGCCGTGGTCCGCGGTGGTGCGAATGAATGACGTGTCGCCGCAGTATCCTTGCAGCTGGAGCTCAAGCCAGCTGGGTTGAACCGAGTTCAGTTTGTCCTTGGTCTGCAGCGTAGCTGCTGTCTCGGTGTCCTTGCACCACGGTCGGGCCTTTCTGTCTTTACCGCCTGCCTGGTTTAGATTTGTGTCATGAAGAAAGTATTTACTTCATAGCAGGCGAGCTGCTTCCCTCTCGTCCTCCAGCCGTGGTAGATGCTGCCCTCTGTCGTCTGTGGTGCCCGTTTTAACCTCGGCCTGTGCTTCATCCTCTGATGCAACTGCAGCGTTTAGGGGGTTGACAGATGACTCGTTTTACGTTCCTGTAGAATAATGATGGATATTAACGAGAGCTGAAAGTAGTAAGGAGCAGCTCTTGACCACTGTATGGGAATGAGTTTAGAATATTCTAGAGTGCAGTTTCTTGCAGTGACTTAGGGCTTAAACCCACTATAAAGATAGCTTAAGTGACTGTTGAAGCAGTAAGTCCATGGAGGAAAAAAGGTATGAGAAGGTTAATCAAACATCCTATATAATAGGCTCATCTTTAGGCAACACTAGACTGAACTGCTACCCTCTGAACAATCCAGTCTAGTTGAAAATGAATACTGTTGCAGGAACATAGCTCTTTAAAAAGCACCGTCAGCAGAGAATAAAAATATCTTCATCTTTATTTTAATGTATTTCACTTGGTCTTGTATCTAGTTATTGTTTGTTCATTTTTATTTTGTGTGCTTTAAGTGTGCATGGTGTTTTCATTTATAGGGGCATGTGGCAAACATGCTTCCCTAACTTCGCATGCTTAAACCAGTGTATTCCCTGCAGTGGTATAAAGAAAACAGGTTTATTTTCAAATAGCAGTATTTGTCTTAAAACAGCAAGTCTGGAATACCATGTTTCAGTGACCAGTTAAGAATCTGGAATGCTGTTAATCTCTGAGAGTTCATACCGTGTGCCAGCTGTGAGGGGCCCTACGCGAGGTCAGAGTCGTGTTGGACTAGTGGACATTTATTTACCACTTCCATGTTAGTTTTAATGATAGGCTATCTGTAGGAGACCTCCTAAGACAGGGCTGAGACACGGTGGTGGAGTATGGCTGAAAAGGCCAGGGCTGTCGCTGCCTGTTTAACAGAAGACAGCAGGGAAGGAGTTGCCGTCCATTGGGCGCCTGGTTTTATAGACAGTAGAGCCTCAAGGGCCATTTAAGCTGATCACATGTAAGATTGGGTTGAGCTGAATAGTTGTGTGTTGACTCAATCTCCATTATTTGTAAAGGGAACTGAGAGGCCCAGCTGACGGGACAGGGGATGGGGACACACCTGGTTGTGCCCTATTCAGTGAGCTAAATCCTACTGTGTGCTTCTGAGAGAGTTCTGGGAAGCATAAAGTGCAAGTACAGGGGAAGGCAGTACAATGTTTCAGTTTCTTTGTAAATAGGGCTTATGCTAAATAGAGAGCATGTAAATTTCAAATTCTGATCTCTCTTGAAAAAGCATTATAGTAAAAAAAATTAGTCTTAGAATGCAAATTACATTTTAAACCTGATTCCAAATTCAAATTAATTGTACGAGCAGCACTCTGTAAACTTCCAAGTTTTAGTCTTAACTTTTAGACCGATTCCTACACTATCTGATAGGAGTTATCTCTCTTTTACAGAGGAAAAAATGTAAACGCACACCTCCCTGTTTGTGCTGGGGGTAGTCTGTTTCATACAACATGGAAGGTTAAAAGCACGGTATAAGGAATGTTATGGAATGCCTTGCCATTGAAAAGCTGGGAATATCTTCTCGCCTGCACATGATACACAGCCTGTAAAGCTCACAGGCTTTCTCTGCATCATAAACTTTCCTGATTTATATTTTTATTTTTAACAATTCTCCGTTAATTCTTGTTGAGGAAACAAACAATATATATTGCCAGGAACTCTGAGACATAATGAGATACTTCGGTTATGGTTTAAATCCCTCCTTCCTGCATCTTTTTCCAGTTTGATTTGCATCTTACTATTGCAAAGCTTGTTGTCAAAAATATTGGGAGAGGAGGTAATTTTGCGTTAATTATCTTGTTTGGCTGAGAACTAGTCACAGTGCTGTATTTCCATGATTTTAAAAAATAAACCTTAACTCCCCATCCCTTTCCAAACCAGTAGCCGATATACTTTTAATCAGGATTGAGTTGGCCTGGGAACTGGTCAGAGGATCTTCTGCTGTTACTGTATATTTGTGAAGTATAGCCAGGACTGGACACTAAATTCCTCCTTCACTTCAAGCCATATGGCATAGACTCAGATCTTGAGAAGAGGGAACAGAGAACCTGACTTCCATTGTCCAGCAACGCTGGTTCTGGCTGGACTTGACAGACAAGGCTGGAGTCCCTCAGGTCTAGGCAGGATTTTTATGTGCCTTGTTGCTCTTTGCGTACAGAGAAGCTGACTTTAAGGAGAAACACTCTTTTTCTGAGAAGAACCATGACAGAAAGGCAGTGCAGCTTAGCAGCAGCTTCTCTTGTTGGGGTAGACCCGTTACTTGCCCCCTACCAGGTCTTGCAAATAGAAGGCAACAAACTTCCCAAGGATTGTGATATGAAAATTTCACACCAAGTTGGTTTCTTGCTTGCCTTGTCACCTTTTGGCACGTCCTGTGGTATTCCCAGTTGATTTTCCAGGTTTATGATCCTGAAAAAACAGACACACCTGGTGTTTGTGTGTCTAGAAGGAGGATTTCCTTTAATTGACAGTAGGAAACATTGGTTTAACCTGAAATGTTTTAAATGTTGTGTAATTTAATAGAGTGGAATTTAATTAATATGGTTATATAGGTGATGTCAGGTTTGGGGGAACTTCAGAAGGAGAGAGGTTCCCTTACTGCTGATGAAGGCCAGATCTGGTTCTGGCCAAAACTGCGCTCAGGCTGACATCTGTCCTGTATTTGTGTGTGCCCAGAGGAGCTTCATACTGGGAAACAGCACTTAATTAGGTTGAAGTTCAAGTTGTGATAAGCGCACAGTACTGCAAGTCCATGCTGTATTGGAGGAGCCCCAGTGGTAGCCTTTTTTCCTACTAAGATTTATGGATCAATTTTGAGTTCCAGCTATTCATCTTAGGTGTGCAAGAACACCATAAATGGACTAAGTTTTACTGAGATAAAAGGAAACCTGCTAACAAAAGAAGCAAATTTCACTTCGAGGTTCACAAATCTTGGCAGGAGAGGTGTAAGCGGTTGTTCTGTAGGCATTTCTCATATTGGCAGAAATAATGGTTTTGTTACAGTATTTGTACCAGTACCCTAAGTTTCTTAGTTTTAACTATGCGTTCTGTGCATATCGGGATTGGGGGGACCTGCAGGAATAAAACAGGAATGACAAGTATTGAATGTTCAATATAACTATTGAATGCGTATTATCAAAATATCACAAGCTTTTCCACTTTGTTTCTAGAATTAAACTATAATACAAGATAAGCTATTTAAATGTATATTATAGCAGAATGTGGTCTGTGGTCAGTCATGGTTTTGAACAATGTTATTTGCACTTCTAGACATCTTTAAGAATTATCATGGGCTGCAGACCCCTAGGGTTGATGGCTCAGCCCTGTCGTGACCGTGCGAGATTCAGCTGCTTTGAAGGAAATCTATGGTGTAAACTGAAAAGGATTGTGCCCTTTGCTAACCCTTTGCTTTATTAGCTGAGCATGCCTTTGTTCGAGTTGCTACAGGGAAAACTAGTTTGACTTAAGCTGTTTGTGTGTACAACAAAACATTAATGGATAATTTCTTAAGCTAATTTCTTAGGCTAATTTTTACACTTCTCGCAAACATGGTTCTTTTTTCATCTCTCTAAATGTTAATATAAATATTTTTCTCTTTCTAGGGTGAAAATCCTATTTACAAGAGTGCAGTGACAACTGTGGTCAATCCTAAATATGAGGGAAAATGAACACTGCTTGTATAACTTCACAACACTGTATGCAGCATAGCAATTTTTGTAGTCACAGTAAGATAGATTTAGGGCAAACTGCAGTGATTTTACTAATTCATTACATATAGGGTTTTTTTTCCTGTGCAGGTTTTGAAAATGTACCATATGTAATTTTTATTTTTTTTGGCAAATAAAAGTAATCAGTGCCAGGGGTCTGACAAAAAAAACTTGAGACTGTGTAGCCTTGTCAGCTAAGGTCACATGGTGCCTTTTTGACCTTTTCCACTCCCGTGCTGTGAATCCAGGTCTTCTGCAGGGTGCGATACTGCTATGGCATGACTGGGAGGGAAATAGTTAAAGCAATCAGCATGAGGGCTCTGCCTAGCCATTTAGTATTAAACTTTTTTAGATTTACAGGGAAATCAGGGCTTGAGTTTGCAGATATAATTAAACTCATGTAGCATGGAGCTGGTGGTTAATTAATTGGTCTTCTACTTGCTAGACGTATGATTAAGTATATGGTAAGTTGAGTAAGTTGGAAGTGAGCAGTGTAAAAGACTGAAAAGTGTGTGCCTACTTATTTTTTTATTTGCCTATTGCCAGGTTATGGTTAAAATGAAAAGGTTTGAGAAGAACATTAAGAAGGAAAAAAATAGCTTTAAAACACGTGCCATTACTGAAAAAGTTGCTGAGTGGTAACTTGCTTAGTTTTCCTTTGTAAATTCAAGCCCTGGGTGGCAGTATCATGAAGTACCTTACCAAGACATCCTCAAAACACATAAGGGCCTTAAGTCATACTGTGTCTTTATTCTGTAATGTTTCTTTGGTTTAAAGCCTGGTGCTTTGTCACCCTGCTAATCTTTTTAACGTATTTGGTTGCGATTCTTTTTGTAATATTTTTTGTATCAACACAAGCTTTTTTTTTCCTTTTTTTAGGGCAGTCTTAGCTGTAAATTTGCCTTTACCCTGTAGCTAAGATTGCGTAGTTTGTCATGTGACATGGGTCACACATCATTCTCGACATGTGCCATGTATATTTGCCTTTGACCATTCGAACTGCATCATAGTCATATTCTTGTTTTAAGTGCCTTTTTATTTTAACAGATGTTCACTTTTTACAGTGCCATTACTGAAGTTATTTATTAAATAAAAATACCTTAAAATACTTAAATCTCGTCTTTTTTTCTTGTAGAAGTTGATACTGTTCAAAAAACCTGAGAACTGTGTCTGTTTGGGCAAGAGGTAATAGGTTTTGTAGTAATACCAAATGTGTCCTTTACATCAGATCTGAGACAAGTTAAGCAGAAGTGGTCTGGGGTAAGAAACGTCAGCTGTGGTACAAAATGCAGAAAGGCCAGGGTGCAACGCAGTACTCCGTGTTACATAGGGTGGCCATTGCTGTAAAGCCCCAGGCTTTCATTTGCATGTATGCTAAAGGAGTTCTGTGGCTTAATAACTGGTCCAGCAAATGGACTGTCCGGTTAATACTGTTTCACAACATGTGACAGATGTGAAAAATTACTGCATTTTGTAGGAGAAGAAAGTTGTCCGAATTTTTTAAGGGTATAGTGTTCTAGATAGATTATATGTAGAGTATATTCATGGAATCTGTGTGATTCTTAATTTTTTTAAACGTTGGTACTTCAGGTTATCCTGAGGTGCTATGGGGATGTGTTCTAAAAGTCCCTTTTAACCTCCGTCAGAGGGCAGGAGGAGCCTGGTTTCCGTGAAGTGGGAGGAGGACGGTGACAGAGAGGTTGGGCTGCGTGTCCGTCTGTCTCCATCTCTCCGAGGGAAGCAGTGGGAGACAGGAGGATCCGAGGGCCGGTTGGGAGGTAGATTTGGCTGTCTAAGGATAGTTCCTGGCGGGATCTGTGTGTCGGTGGGCGGGTGGGTGTTGGTGCGTGCAAGGTGGGAGGTTTGCAGCAACCACCGGAGCAGGGCAGGCACGGGTGGGAGCAGCGGGGGAGAGCAGAGATCCCGGGGGCAGCTGCTGGATAGAGGGAGGGTGTAAGCCCAGTGCGGGAGAGATGGGCACTGTGTCTGGTTCTCCCACTAGTGGGCCTCCGGCCTCCATTCTCATCAGCTGGGAAGGCCAAGAGGAGGAGGCCATTGGTCCTGTACATATTTCCCTGAGTGCTGTTTTCTGTGATCTAGTGCGTGTGTGGATGCTCAGCGCGCATGTGGTGTGTGTGTGCGTGGATGCTCTGCATACATGTATTGTGGGGGTGTGTGTGGATGCTCTGGGTACGTGTGTGGGGTGTGTGTGTGGATGCTCTGCGTACATGTTGGGGGTGTGTGTATGTGTGTTTGGATGCTCTGCATATGTGTGTTGTGGGGGTGTGTGTGTGTACTGGGAATACCTGCTTAGGCTCACTGCAGGTTGGACCTGAAGCCATGGAGCTGCTGCAGTCTTTCTTTTTGAGCTACCACATTTGGCAACAGGTAACATTTTCTGCTGGCTGGTGCAAATCATTCCTCTCCCAGCCCACAGCGCTCTCTCTATGAGTTCTTACAGTGTGAATGCTCTTTCTCATATGGCCTTTGCAGCGAAGGGGGCCAAACCAGCCCGGCAGTGCCATCTAACCTGACCGAGAGACAGGAAACCAGCGGGAGCTGCACCTGTATGTACAGCTCACGTCGTCTGTTCCTCTTGATACTGACTTTATAGAATTGTGACTTGATCGTGGCCACACTGGATGAGACTTTATTTTGGGCATTTGAGTGCTTGCCTCCCTTCCTACTGCTTTGGTCACTTTCCCAACAATACTGAGGATTTTCAATAGCTCCGTAAGAAAAGATGCAGAAATCTTTTCTAAACACGTTCTGTATTACTTGTCCCTGAAAACTGTCTTCATTAGAGACAAAGTGGCTTAAAAAGAAAGGGTAATTTTTGTCCTTTATGGCTGTTGGATTTTCAATATTCTGGAAAGATTAGTTCCAAATTTCCATTTCAGACTATTATCAAAGCCCCCTTCAGATCTGTCTCTTTACCTCGTGGTTTTTCCCAGACTACACAGAACGAATCCTGAACTTACCAGAATTCATGTCCCATAGGTAGCGGGATGCTGACCTTGAGGAACCCTGATCCCTAGACAGCATTACCAGTCCTCCTAAATTAAGCAGATTTTTAATTATGTGTGCATTAAGCTGGTTCTGTCCACTTATCTATGTTACATATTCTGCAGTTTCCTTAACAAGTCTGGCTTCAAAATGCTTTAGTGGGTGGGCAGACAACTTTTTCAGAGAGATGCTCCTGAAGGCTTTGAATTCAAGTGGCCTGTTGAGAGCTTTTTTTAAATCCTTGTTTAAATTGGGTTTTTAGTAGCCACTTCCAGCCAGATGGAAGCTGCTTAATATCTCCAAGTGAACAGTTGCTTAAATGAAAGAGAACAGCTGCCACCTCACAGTATCAGATTCAAGATACTATAAGTGTCACAGAACGTATGATTTGCTTTAAAGCAGGGTGGGATGTTATAGCTAAGAGAGATACTGTGGTTCAAATATGGTAGAATTTCCATGCTGGGAAACACAAGTAGCTGCGAATCCTTCCTGGTTTCTAAGTACTGACCGCAGCTGCTTACCCTGAATTCTGCAAGCTGGTGAAGCAGTGAACTCTTGCTAAAACACCAACAGATGCAGAGCCTCAGAAGACTGCGATCCCACACAAGCCAGACCGAAGATCCCAGCAGTTTATCGGTTATGAAGGAATTACAGTTAGTCTAACCATAGCCTAGCTGTTGTTAATCCATCCAGTTCCCCAATTCCTGTCCAGGAGCTAAAGAGCTACGCTAGAATTGCTTTATGGCAGTTGCTAATAAAACAAAGTCTCTTATCCTGGGTTGAAACTATAACAGCAAAAATACAAGTCAGCTGAAGAAAATAATTCTCTGTAATCACATAGTTTGTTAAGTAACATCCGTGAGCGAACTTTTCTACAGTATGTTGAGCCTCCTGCCTTAAACTACCTCTACGCTGATTGAAGGCCAGTATCGCGCACAAACTGCAACAGCCTCTTAGCACAGTCTTGGGCATCTGTATATGAAGAAATCTAGACTTGTAAATGTGTGCTTCCTTTGGGATTCTGCTGGGTTTCTTTCCTTTTCTGCACAATTGCACTGCTCTAAAATATGACCATTTTTTCTTTTCCATAACAAATACAAATTCCTTCTCAGAGGAGCACAGAATGTGAGTAGAAAAAAGAAAAAAACTTTTTTTTTTAAGTAAAACTTTTATTTACTAAAGCTTTGGAATTATTGATCAAGTAGAAGCCATGAAAGCTACAAAGTTCTGCTATTAGAGGGTGTTGTCCAAGCACTTCTGTTTTACTTTCTGAAAAATGAGAATTGCTACCAAAGCAGTTATCCAGCACAAAGAAAATAGTTACAAGCAACTGTGAATACAAGTACCAGAACACAGAGTGCTGCAAAATAATTCCAGTGAATGTTCATTAATGATAATAAATACATTAACCCTCATCTCATTAAAATGGATAAATTGCAGTGAGGAAAAAAACTACTGTAGGGCATAATTTTAAATAACTTGAGAATATTTGGGTTAAATACTAATTTTAAATCCTTAAGGCAGGTTTTTTAAAAAAACATACTAACAGTAAACTACAGTGTTTCATACAGATCAATGTAAGAAATAGCTTCTAAAATAGAAATAAAAAAATGAGTCTTACTATCAATGAAAAATCATCAGAAATACTGTACTTGTTTATTCTTCATAGGATAGTTATATGAACTGTCTCACCTTGCTTTAACAGTGCATTACACAAAACACAAACCAAGTACTTTTATCCACAAGAGATTTAAAAGTACTATATTGTAGATTCTCTGCTACGGGGAAACTCCACGCTCTTGGTTCCGTGCCTGATTTTTGCATACACGATTAGGATCGCCAAAGCAGACATGAATACACACTTAAAATTTAATCTCACTGTGAAGTGATTTAAAGGGCAAGAATTCTGTTCTCAATGGCTTGCACGGCATACTATTGAATGGTCTTTCACGTATGTGATTTTTTTTCCTTGTTATTTGAAAGATCCAAGCTGCGTCTTCTTATCCAGACATTCATCACTAGCAAAGAATGAGCCAGTGCTGTACGTGAAAGCGGAGATTATTCTTCATATATACTAGGTATTGTGGGTCAGCCTCTAGTGACCACAGCCTGCTTTGTCCCCTCTCCTCTCCGCTTCCCGAGGACATGATGTACCAGAGGAGAGGACAGAGCTGGTAGGTGGCACCGCTGGCAGCACAAGGGACGTTGGCCGGTGTTTGTAACAGGGTGAATGTCAAGAAGCAGTTTGAGAATGAGGAACGAACGAGAGGGATCAGGAGAATGCCTGGGGTATGGGAGCATCCCATGGGGGAAGGAGGAGCCAGAGCACATGTGAGGGAAAGGGAAATCCACCTGTTTTCCTTAAGCCACCCACACGGCTCCATCTATCCGTGTTTGCTTGCATAGCCTTTTACTGAGTGAGTTACTTAGTAATTGCCAATGAATCTGTCTGTGATTAAAAGGCTTGTTATCACATTCTCAGCTTTTTGCAAGCTCTTCAGATTTTCTTCTATTTCAGCAATTAAAATTTCACATTTCCTGATGATTTCATCATGAGTTCCCCTATAGAAAGGGGTTGATTTTGTTAAATGTCTCGGGGGAAAAAAAATAAAATCACAGAACGACTCTATAAAATGAAAACTGAGATACAGAAAAATGTTTGTATTTCCTCAACAACACTATCATGGCAATACAGAACAGTCACTATAGATTCATCAACCCACTGCTTTCATTAGATAATTATTTATGTGTTGAAAATTAATGAACTATTTTTTCTCATCTATTATTTTATTTACCTTTATATGTTAGCACAGGGCAAAGACACGTGTGTTTTTCTTTCTTTTTTTTTTTTTAACTTGTATCTGACGTGTCAGCTCTTATTTTAGAAATATTTCCTAACCAAAGCACAGCCCTAAGAATAATTGGTCACGCAATCATGGCTTTTTTCTGAGCAGGGAGTACAGACTCGGGATCAAGGCCTCCTTCAGCGTCGCATATAAAAAAAGGCATCAAAACCAGTAAGTCAGATCAAATGCATCCATTCTTCTAAACAAGCAGTAGACTAAGAAGTAAGATGGGGTAAGGATGATAATTGATAGGACTGATAAAAGTCAAACCATCTACCACAGTACTGACTAACTTCAAAAAGTGAAAATATGAAAAATAAAGGGGTAGCTAAACATGTTTGGAGGGGGGCACCAAATTATTCTTGGGCACCCCACAGTCTGTTCAAGAAAGACTTCAGAAAGATCACAGAAACAGAAGAAGGACTAATTAAACAGCCAGTAGAAGCAGCTGATTAAGGTAAGAAGATGTTCTTGAAAAAGCTGAATTGCATTTAAATGAAGAAAATGAAAAAGAACAGAAAGTTAAACATTAAAAGTATGCTAAAGAAGATTTAGGTCCTCACAGAAGACATAAAAACTAATAAATACATTGGAACAAAAAGCCTGACACTGAGAAATAAGAAGGACAATTGGAATAGAGAAATAACAGAATATGTAAAATCATTCTTTGCTTCTATATTGACTGTGGAGGAGTTTCATGAGATAGTCAACATAAAATGCCCCATTCTGGGGCAAATACCAGATATATTATATTCAAATTGAAGTGTCAATGAAGTATTTGAGATAAATCAACAAAAGGAATAGCAGCAAACTGCCAAGAGCCAGTGCTAATCATTTAAGAAGGCTTAAGGAACTCAAGAATGCGTGCCGGATCTCATTGCCATACGAATGGAAAATGGCTAATGTACGTAGTCTCAATTTTCAAGAGGGTTTCTGGGACTGAGAAAAAAAAATACAGAAGAGTTATCCAGATGTTTTTACCACTATCTGCTAGAAATTACAAGAAGAAGTGGACACGTGGTTAAGTAGAACGTATTGTGGAAGAGTCAACATGGGCAGAGGGAAGTCATACCTCAGAAATCTACCACACTTCTTTGAGGGAGTCAATAACATGCAGACAAAGGGAGATCATTCCATGCAACTGGATTTCCAAAGGCTTTCAACAATGCTTTTCAACAAAGACCCTTACAGAAACTTCTGGGGAAAGTGAAGAAAGCCTTCAAATGAATAAATAACAATTAAAGTCGGAAGACAGAAAACACAGCATAGGAATTAATTGAGAGATGTCATTTGAAGGAGTCTTCGACCTGATGGCAACGCTCCTCCTAATGCAGTCCAGTATGCCACTGGCCGCCTTTGCCATGAGGCCACTGAGTGTGGACAGCGAGAGGCAATGGAGAAGTGAATAGGGGAACAACAAAGAGTTATCAGACAAAGATGGTTCCAGGCTTAAAATAAACTTAAGGTATTTTTTCGTATGACCCACAATTAAATTGTAAACTACTTTCGACATACTGTGGATACTATGGTTTTAAAATGAAGAGATAAATTCACAAAAGAAGAATGCATCGTAGGGTATTGGCTGCAGAACATAGCAAAGATGGCTTAGTTTAAAACTGAAGAATATTTTGGGAAGAATCAGATACTGTTCTCTGTACATCTGCCCTTGAATACAGATGGAGACAGGGCACTGGGTTATAGGAACCTTTAATCTGGTGCAGGAATGATTAGTATTTACCATTGATGCTACAAAATTGGCTGGATGCAAGAGCCTGAGCTTGTTGCAGACCCTTCCAGTTTGATGCCAAGCCAGTAAGCAAAGGCTTTCATCTTTGTTACCTCCTGCGTTTCCTTCTCTATCACAAGAGAAACACTTTGTAGCAATAATTAGAAGTACATTTACTATTTTAAAATCTTATTCAAAAAGAATAATAGACTTGTTTCAGTAAGGTTGTCTGGCCTGCTGCTTTGTGTCACACTAAAGGGCACACAAAAATCTCATCCTACCCAGAACAGGAAGCAACAAATTCTCTTTATTTCAACGCTCTCCACTGATGTAAAACTAGACCACTTTTCCATAAATCTCTCAAACAGCAATAGGAAAACAGCGTGTGTCAAGAGTCCTGGGAGCCAGTGCAGGAGAAGAGGTGGTTGGCAGAAAGGGCTGAAAGAGACACTTCACTTAAATACATCAGAAAAAAAGTATGCATAGACTTAGCAGTACAGAACTAGGAAGATAACCACCAGGCAGCTCCTTTATATTCTGTTCTTTCACATGGTGCATGAATTCTGTTACCTGAATCTTGGATGGAATTCATAGAATCTGTGATTTTCAAAGCCACCTATAACTTGGAAGCATCCAAATCTATCTACATTTCCATAAGAACTGGTGTTTTACTGAAATGAACCAAGTGCCAACCAATTTAGTCCACAAACAAAAAATGTGATGATTCTGTGCTCCTGTTTGAAACATTATCTGCAGGCAGCAAATAAGAAATATTAAAAATAAACTTTTGCACTGAAATCAGTCTTCTGTATAACACCACTCATCAGATTTTTCTGAATTAATTCCTTTTGAGATAAAAAAAACCTAAAATGGAAATAGCAAACCCTTTTTATTTTACATTAGTAAGGAACACATCACAAAGCTGACAAGTATGCAGCTGGAATACATTTGACAGGACAGTTAATTCCATATTTATCTAATTTCATAATAAAAATATATTTCTGCAAAACTTTAGTGATTTGTAGATCTCAGCTACACCAACATTATAGCTGCTATTAATCAGTAGAGTAACTTCAACACTGCTCAAAAAAAGAATTAAGCGGGTTTGCATGTTATCTTCTGTAACACAATACTGACAGCAGTTATTTTTCCTTCCCTTAGTTTTCTATTAACACAGTCCTGCTAAATTATTCTATCCAAGACCAATGTCAAGCTCATATAGTCCCATCGGCCTTTTAGAACAGCAGCGCAACAATAGCTCCATTACAGCTCTCTGGAAATTTTCCAGTGTTTTGGTAATTACTACAAATTAATATGAACTGTCCAAACAGTTCCTGGATCTGCTCATTTTTTCAGTGCCTTTATGAAACATTCTTCAGCTCACAAATATGTGATCAGCTCGTGCATAGGCAGACTGGAACACTACCTACACCCCTGTAGCACAAATTTTTCAGTCTAACAAGTTTAATATTTATTTCCCTTATATAGAATATTTTCTGAAATATTCTGTCAGTTCCATTACAGTTTAATAAAAACTGAAAATATGACAGAAATTAGTACAAAAAAATCTCTGAACCATTTTTCCTGCTTATAGAAAGTCATTCAAAGTTTAAATAATTTCCAAAGATATTCTCAGAATTTAAAGTCTCACTATCAACAATTTTATACCGAAATAGTTTCTTATAGCTACAACATTATATCATTAAATTTTCATATTAAGTTTACATATTAAAATTTCACTAGCCACTGAACAAAGGCAGATAGTTATTAAATTAATATTTGTACTTAGATATAAAATATATTGTAGTTGACACCTGAAACCATAATACTGTTTTTCAGAGGCTTTTAAAACAAGATAGCTGCAGCAGAATAGAGACGGGGGATTCGGCCGGTAAGCTGAGTCTGCAGCTTCAGTAGAACCACAAGAGTAGTGTAAGACAGTAATGGCTACAGCATAACGAACACAAAGCAAATGTGCAAAAGAAAAAGTCTACATAAATTAGCTCTCTCTTCTGTGCTTTAGGACATAGGTCTTCAAGGAACTTGGCTGCAACATCACAAAATTGTACTTTGAAACTTACTGATAATATTAAGGTAAGTTTTATTAACGTTAAATATATATTTGCATCATTAGCTATATTTTATATACTTATAAGCCACATATTATCTTATACATTGGGTAATATTTAAAATAAATTTCAAAGCCTTGAAAAGAAAGTGTTATCATCTGCTCATAATTAAGGAATACCAAAATTTAAAAGTGCACAAAGAATGAAAAAAAAAAAAAGTCACTTTTATTATCTTGTTAACACTGCCCTCCTGAATGTGTTATATTTTAGATTTAAGCCCCACAAAACAAAGATTTTTTTTTTCTGTATTACAATGTAACTGTGACTCTCATTCTAGCCGCTGGATCACAATACCTTGTTTTCCCAAGCTGCACATTACAATAGCAAGAAGGAGTTATGGTCAGACATAGGACTGGAGATGAGTTCCTGGCCCTAATTAAACCAGTCACAGAATTCTCATCAGCTGTAGTGGAGTCTGCCGTAAGTCATTAAGCAGCGTGAATCTCCTGGGCCCCGAGCGCACCCTGTCCCCCTCGCCTAGGGACTCGGCTACCCGTGGTCAAAGACAACTCGGGTACGATGGAGCTGGGTAACCTGGGGAGAAGCCTGCTGTGAAGAGAGCTGCCTAACACTGCGTTGTGAGGAGGGTCTCTTCTGCTTGGCCTGGGAGCTGTGTGGTAGGCATGTTCACCCGGCCAGGGGCCTCACTGGTCTTGCCCCGATGACTTGATTTCCTAGCTTGACTTTGGACTCGCCTCATCGTGACAGCCTGACACCCACTGGGCTGCTGGCTGAACCTGGTTGCTCTCGCCAGCCCCGATCCTGACCCCGACATACTGACTTGACTTCAGATTATGCCTCATCATTCTGGACTTGTGATCCGGACACCTTAGGTGATCCTAATGAGCACAACCAGGCCAACTCTGCCAGCCTTGCCCAGCTGTGGTGGGATTGTGCTCTTGTCCGTGAAGACATTGCCCCTGATCGTCTTGCTGCCATCGTCATCTCCCAGACAGCTTTCCCTTGTGGAGCAGCCTGTTCTCCCTGACATACACAGTCTCACTGTCCTTCATCTCCCATCTTCTCTTTCTCTTTTGCCTTTTCCTATTTTTTATGCTGTTGATCATTCTTGCCTTCTTGGCATTTTACACCCACTAGGCTTGAAAACTTTTTTTTTCTCCAGCTCTTTTTGAGGCTGTTCTTTTGGTTCATCTTTTGATGAGCCTTTTTACTCTTTCCCCACTCTCTCATTATTCCCCAGGGTAGCGTCTATTGCCTTTTGCTCATTTTACATTATGTTCTCTCTCCAAGCAATTTCATCAGCTGACACATCTTTGGTTATCATCTCTGTGCTGATGACTAACAAATCAAGCTCAGCATCATTAATTTTCTCCTAGTAATATTCTCCATCTGTCCTCTCAGATTATGTCATTTCAAGGTTTTATCAGCTTTAACTAAACTTGTGAAAAAGAGGTAATATCTTTCTTTCCAGAAACTTACCATATCCTTACTTTCCAAAACTAACTTTCTGGGTACTCGGGTGTGTAATCTCAGGATACTTTCAAAGTTTTCCCTCATGTTGCTCTTAATAAATAAAACCCCACATGCCATTTTGGGATCCTGCTGTACTCAACACCCTCTTTCTCTACTTGTCCAAACAGAAGGGGCCTCCTTTCGGTCCTTTTAAAATGTTATAAAAACCCTCTAAAAACCATTTCAGTTCTTTAATGTAACATCCTTCCCTCAACTCTCTCCCATCTGAATTCTTCTGCCAGGTCGTAGTCCTCTTTGACATAAAATTTACAATTTTCAGTACTTGTTTTAAGTGTGCATGTAACGCATAAATCTACATCTTTAAAAAAATAATAAAGTAACCTGTGTATTCGGTAAAATATACCTAATTACCAACTTTAAGAGATATCTAAGCTAGTTTTAAATTAGCCTCCTGTTGACAGAGGTCAGTTAGCACTAGTGAAATACCACCAGCAGCAGCGATACTGAGCTTCTCGGCAGGATGTATTAGCTCATGCACAACTTTATGCATTTGTGGATAAATATTCTTCCTGTTCCCTCACAACATATTCTCTCATTAAGCTTTATGCTCATTTACATTTTGTGCATTCTGCCAGTATTCCCAGTATTTTAATTTATTTGACAGTCTGTCATCTATATATCAAATAATGTAAAGTCTTCTAGCCTATTTGCATTTAAGTTACTCCGAAAATAATTCTACTTTTCACGTTGTCTCCAATAACTTTCACTAATGGCTGTTCCCTCATCTTGAGACTGGGAGTTGCTAGAGCAGTAATGCTGCTTGAATAAGTGCACATGAGGTGTTAGAGTAAATTAAACAAGGACCTAAATAATAGAATACAGATCTCTACATTTATTCTGCATTTACCAGTATTTCTGTCTATTTCACCTGTCTTCAAAAGCTTCTTTGTCTTTTAGATCTTCTATACCTGATGACAGCTTAGCAAGCCTATGGTGCAAAAGCTCAACTGTTTTCTTCCCTGCATAAAGATAAAAGCTACTCAGAAAGATGTTCACTAGACAAAACATCTAAACAGTGTCTAATGTTTTTCCTCCGGAAACTGACACGGTATTTTCTAAAAAAAGCGAAGTAAACTTTCTATAACTCTAAGAATTAGGCTTTATTGCATTTCTTGCCACAGGCAATATGCATTCCATGTGGTTGCACTCAGCGATGGAGACAATGTATGTACCAGTCCAGATACAGGCATTTTGGCCCATTTTGGAAAGCACATCCATAGCACAGGTGTAGGTAATTTCATCCTCACATGGAGATTTTAGATTTTGCTGTAGAATACCTTTACCTCATCCTTTATTATATCATCTTTAATGGCTATTTTATACAGATAGACAAGGAACTAGCACAAACTTAAGAATTCATGGAGTTAGTCAAGTTTTAATAACAGTTGGGGGAGGGGGGGAATAAAAAAAAAGCACTTCACTGAGGACAAACTGTCAACATGTTCAGGAAATGTTTAATGCTCTCTTAGCAGGCCCCTACATGATTAGGCTTCCACTTACCAGCTTTCAGGCCAGCTTCTGCTGGTGAAAGTGTTGATACTTGTTGCATTCTACTCAATTTATTAATGAAAATCATTCACCATTTAATAGAAGCTCTATCTCATTGGCAACATGACAAAAGCAAAAAGTTACTTTAGGAAAACACGTAACTCTTAATCTAGGATACAGAAACAGAGTTTCTGTATGTTACTTTAAAACTACATTCTATATTTAATACAGTGATCCTTTTAAACTATAGTATCTTATGTAGAAATACACAATACATTACAGCCTTGATTATCATTTATATTAAAGCCACTGCATTCTCTTCTGTTAATGTAAGGAAGCTTTAAAATAGCAGAAATACCACTAGTATAAAGCACATTCAGGCTTATGTTTATTGTGAATTTAAAGATCAAAGGATTTATATCGTATTTCTATTGTTATATATTTCTCTAAAACCAAGCATTTAAGTTTTATAACTTTCTAAGAAACTTATTTGCAAGATGAGAATATGTACCCAACCCTGCAAAGGTATTTGAAGACCTAAGAATCATTATCTCTTTTTACAGAAGCAAAACCTGAAGGCTCAGGGGACGGGGATGAACAGGTTTGCAAAAGGTTAAAGTAAATTAATCAGCAGTATGGCAATATCAGTGCAGCATCTGAACAGCGTCCTTTTCTGTCTAAAATGACTGTAAACACACATGGACAAACTCCAACTCTCTTGGCTAAATATGAAACAAGATGACTTCATTCATTTGTAGAATTTACAAAATGTGTTTATGTTGTCATACTTTTTAGCAGATAAACAATGAGTATGTAAGGCTGACAGTCACTTCAGGAATTGTATCAGAAACCTTAGCAGGGACAGATATGCCTTATTTCTCCTGTCCTTATAGGGATCCTAGATTATTGTTTGTCTGGATGTAATTAAATTATGATTATTTCTACTTGTGGCACAGGCCACAACACTTGACAGCTATTACAAAAATAGAAGCTTTACCTGTGTGAATATTCCCCATGCAGCAAAAATATTTTTAAAAATGGAACACATTAATGCACATAAGTTTTCATACACTTTCAATCATATATTATGTTTTACAAGTATTTAAAATTCTTATTTTCTGCATGTCAGCATGACTGAATGTGTTTTATATATAATCAGCACAGTCAGAAATATGCTCATTGGTGTTACAAATACCCAGCGCATTAGAAATGTTTCTCGGTACTCTTAAAATACTGGATTTGTGAAGCATATTCCAAGGTCTCTGGCAATCTTTGGCATGATGGCACTAGTTACAATCAGACACTCTTCTTTCAAAAGAAAAGGTACGATTTATCGTTAACATCTACTACTTCTTTTTAGAGTACATGGAAGATTTGGTTCCTCTGGTAAAATGGTTTCCAAAGTTACACTCTATAATGAAAAATAATAGCATTATGTTGTATTGTTAGCTATTATTACAACTAGTCAACTGATAAATGTTCTTGTTTTAACTTATCCAAGTTCTGAATAAACTAATTCAAACTATAAATTAATGAGTTACCTTTAAGAACTCAGAAGTAGCTAGTTAATTTATTAATACTAATTTCTGAAAAGATAAATGGAATAATATTTCCTCCTTTTTTTCTCATTTTGATGTACTCACCAAATTCACAGAACCTTATAGAGAAATGGGGTTCCATCTTCACTTTTTTCCATTAACTTTTTCAAGAATGAGAAGTCTGGTATCAAACCAATGAAATGCTGGCAGTTGATAATTTAAAAGAAATTCTTCAATACTCTGAAAATTACAGAATATGTATTACCTGTGAGGTCTTAGAAGGTATGTATTTTGAACTGCTGAACTATGGGAACGGTGCTGGAAAAAGAGAAGTCCCACAGAGTAGTGCTGGAGAAACTGCATTACATTCCAAAGCACAAACTAAAACAGAGATGCTAAAAGTTTGCTGTAGATACCGCTGCTGCCATAAAACCCTTTAGAAATCATATTAATCATTTCCACATGGCTAGCAACCATTAAGGTATTTTACTCTATGTTATTGATTATATTTATATTTTAAGACTTTTACAGGATAATCTTATATATACCAATTTCTGTGTTAGGTTTTTACCTCCTTACCTCACCAGATTCTTGTAGACTGCTCTCAAATCAAACTGCTGTAACGTAAGTGTAATACAACACTCAAAGACATTCCCCTACAGTCTCTGTGCTGCTTCTGTCATGTAGAAGAACCGATGAAATCCAAGATAGAAGGGATTTTGTATGAAAAGGTTTTCTACTGCAATCGTTTTCTCGAAGTTTAAACAGCTGCAATTCACATCACAAACAAGGCAATTTTCTCACTGAATGAAGCTATGCTAAGTGTTAATTACTAACATATAGGGAGCACCAACACAGCAATACTGCAGTAATAAAAATTATTAAATTCACCTGTCCAGTATACAAGAGAATTGAATAAACACCATCCTCATTTGCCTCTGTTTCTTCTCAAATATTTTATTACTATACAAAGTTCACAAAACAGACTTGAAGATTGGAAAACAGAAAATGCCATGTAAATTTGCAGGGACTATAGTGACCAACATCTTGGAAAATACTAAAGAGTTTTAACTTATTTCTTCTAAAAGTCATCTATTGTTGTTTGGACAGAGGTTCAATGGCACATTTTATTTGGCACCAAATGGATTTTAAAAGTTTCTACCATACCACACTCCCAGCCAGTATTTCCTCCAGCGCACGACAGTTGTCCTGTAGTATTACTGCAGTGATTTGTAAGGCTGCAGTCTGAGATGACCTACATTTAAAAAGAAAAATTTTGCTGGTTCTGCTCTTTACTACTACATTGAACTCTGACTAGTCTCCAAGGCACATTGAAAAATCCTAGCATCTGGCTCCTTCAGACTAAAAAACACCAGAAAAATACATCTTGCAGTAGCTGGACTGAACTAAGTAATTCGATCTGTTTTTTTCCTGTATTGAGTTTCTACCTACTTATTGTAAAACAAAAGGAGTTATCGTGGTTGATTCTTGATGCTGTATTAGCCCAAAAAAAATGCAGTCTTAGAAATATATGACTCTTCTTTGGAAAATGACAAGCACAAGTATCCCAGCCCATCCTCCTTCAAAAGCACTATTTTTTTCAAGAATATGAAGGAAACCTGCCTGAAAGCTGGGCGGATTTAGAGTTTACCCAACTGGAATACAAGGCTTTATATTCAGGTGGAGAGGAAAGAAATAAACCAGCTACTGAATGCTGACATAGCTCAGAACGAGCATTAGAGATGCTGGAAATTATACTGACATAATGCACTTTCATGGCAGAACGTAAAGTACTACCTGTGAGGTCCTGGCAAAATCATTACCCCTTTGTATCACAGATTTCACCTGCAGCAAGTGGACAATAATCTCTACCCATCTTTATAAATACGTTTAATAATTTGAGATTAAAATTATTGTATTAATCAGTCCTGTGAAAGACAAAGAGCCAGAGTGCAGATGCAGCAGTTTTCTCTTGTCTTTCTGAGATTAGTTGGGTTGAATCTTCTTGTATATTTAAAAGCTTGGGTAATAATTGTTCTTGATGTTTTAAAGAGAAATGTGACAAAGTTGAGAAAAAAAAAAAAATCAGGTCTACTTTCAGTACAGCTGGTTTTAGTATTACTGAACAGTTTGGAAAGAAATAATACTTCAGAACTAGAGTATTACCCAAAATGAAGCTACACTGCTAATGCAAAGTCAATACAACCACAGCCATAGTAATTTCAAGTATTTTGGTGATATTCATCATTCACAGTGAGGAACAAACTGCAGACCCTGGGCCAACTGGGGCAGATCCATTTAAGCCTAGAATCCTTCAGAGCACCCAGGCTGTGTTCATACTTCCTAGGAAAGCGAATACACCCTGTCTCCCGCCACGTAAAAATGCTCCGCGTTCACCATTCATTTGCCTCGTGCACAATGTGTAAATGTGCTGGTGTTCTCCGTACGAGGGGTTTGTGCTTGACACATCCTTGGCGTCTGCTGCTCACTTGTGAGCACCTCCTAGTTCATCACCCCCGTCTGCGGGCCAGACTAATCCTCCAGAAAGGGCCATCTAAGCCATTAGTACATGGACAGTTAGGGACACCCTGGAAGAAGGTGTCCCTGGAAGACCTAGTGCTACTAAAACTACAGGAACAAGGAGAAATACTTACCAGTGGCTTGTTCAAGCACCTTGAGCTTCTGGCATCAGGCTGAATCATGAATGCTGTGGTACACTTCCTTCTGTTCAGAGAAGGTTTTGAGTCCCAGAAGAACAGTGCCTCCTTGCCAGCATTACAGGGCGCTGTATCTCAAATGACTCAGCAGCAAGTGTCACTGGGACAGGAGAACACTTGCGCACAGAGAAGGAAAAGCCCACGGAACTTCCACACTCCTTGACTTTCCCCAGCAGGCAACTTACTGGAGCAAGGCCACTGTGGGCTAACCAGTCATTTCCCAAATCGTTCAAACGCCCAAATCTCCATTCATTAGCAGCACTGGTTAGGTGGCCTGGGCCACTTCTCGGTGAGACCTGGGTCAAATGCAGAGAGACAGTCAGATTCCTGCCTCCCTGAAGTCTGATTCACACCTCCCACTGAGAAGCATGCTTGCAGTTCATCTGGATCTCGAATTTCCTCAGGGTCAAGACTGAGATAGAATTTAATTAGCTGGCAGGCAAGTAGGAGGATCACCCAGCATAAAAAGAGGATGCAAGCGTGGAACACGTCAGTCTGCCTGGCCTCATACAGGAAAATGTGAGCCAACACTTTCAGAAGCGGCTCTTTGTGCAGCGCAGCGCTGCCGGTACTACAAGCACCCCAGGCTTCTGCGCAAGCAGATGAGAGTACGACGTCTCCTGTGCTCCTCCTTCAGGTTCAGGACTAGTTCAGGTCTCCAAGGATAATGCTTAATATTGATAGTGCGATTTATAATGCTTATTCTTGAAAAATAAATCTTCACTATAAATGGAGTTGGATTTTCCATCAATTCATCCTGCCTTTAAAAAAACAAACAAAAAACCATAAATGTAAACAAAAAGGAACACACAAAATATCCGATTTTCTGTTTGCTGTCACTGCTATTGCCCTTTGCTGAGTTTTACCACATGACAATGATGTTGGCTCCTCATCAGTATGTTTAGAAGAATACCGCATGTGTTCATGTTCAGACGGGTAAGCTGCAAATCTTGGAGTCTTTTCAATGATAAGAACTAATTCCTTAGATTTATCCAACTCTCCTTACTCCTGAATGTAATCTTTTTCTTTTAACTTGCTTGCTGAAACCCCGTGACTGTTACACTTTCTTCTCTCTGCTAATCCTTTTCTTCATAGATTAACATCCTTTTTTTTGCAATGGTGCTGTAGTTTCTTCCATTTCTGCAGGGATTTTCCTTTTGTTTATCGCTTCTTTCCCTTGATCACCACTCACAATTTCTATGTTATTTCATCAGCTGCAATAATGGACTTGGATGGTAACATTGTACAGTCTTCTCTATTGCCTTGACTTTAAGTTATTTTTTGTCCTTTCTTAGATATATCTTCAGCATTTTTTTCATACCAGTGTCAGAATCATTAATACTGTCCCTTTCTGCATTTTTGTAACTGATGAGTGTATCTCAAACAACTTGTGTCTTGAATACAACTGTAAAGTTTCAAAGTTGCTTGTTACCATTCCATTTCCTATTAAAGTATATATTATAAATGTATTTGCATTAAAATTATGTTGCTGTTTAGGTTCACTTCAATGAATTTAGATGCTTCCTTAAGCCCATTTCAACTGAAGCACGTTCTCAAATATTCTAAATTTTAAAATTGTTTAAGCTTCAAGTCAAATACACACTTAAATAATATCTGTGGCACAGCTAAAGCAAAGCACCTTTAAATATAAATATATATATAACAAGTAGTTAAAACATTATTTAAAGCTTTTTAAACAGCAATGAACTGAAAACAGAAGAGTTGAATTAAGCTTTTATAAGAAATTATTGAAAAAATTCCCCAAGAGTTTGAAGTTCCCAACTTTTAAGTTAAAATTTGTTTAATACATTAAAATACAACACCATTCCTAAAAAGAATTGTACAGGTTACGAAACTGAAGTTTAAAATAAAATCTTGGAAAGACAAATTAAATGTTCCAGTAGATGCACGATTTTGTCATTCTTTTAAAATTTATATATTGTTAAATTCACAGCACTTAGTACAGAGGGGACAGACCAATCAAATAGGCATTTCCTACTTCTTTAAAAGCGGCTATATTTTAGAATTCCATCAATGTTTTCAGTATATAGGAGGAATTTATCAATGTTCCCATTAAAACTATAGACAAGTTGTGATCTTGTGTAATATTACGACAATCTGTAGGATTCATCTCATCTAGCTTCCATGTCTACACTTTCATTAGTCTCTAATTAAACTTGTTAGTCCTTCTAGTGAGTGGCAAGAAACAGATATTTCTAGGACACAATCTTATCCTAGAATAAATACTTAAAACAGTTCCAATAAACTGTTCATTAGAAATGCCCGATTATCTGTTAGCTATAAAAAGAGTGTAGCAGACCAGCTTAGCTACAAATGTGTGTGTGGCAGACCTCTAACATTATGTGAAATTAATCTCATGCTAGCTTTCCCTTTTCTTTGAAAGAGGTCTGAAAAAGCCCACTGCAGTGATTTTAATACCCTCAATTAATTTCTCCTTTTCACCCCCCAAAATTAGAAAGTGTTGTTCCTTGTAAGAGAGGCATTAAAAAAGAAACTCAAACTAAAACTAGGACAAATTAAAGGGAAAACAAAGAAGGTTAATCTCCTTTCCTCAATTACTTCTTCCCCAAACCCAGGTAGTTCTTCTATTACCTTGTCCAAGACACACTCATATCCAACTGCAGGATATTTTTGGAAAAATTCTTTTTTCTTTCTTGGAAACATCTGGTATTTTTATAATTTTTTAAGGATACCAGATTAACACAGGATTGATCTAACTAAAAGGGCAGTTAAGTTTCTTCTAGAATCCATTAGCAAATGCTCTTAAAATTAAATAAATAAATTGTATTTCATACTACTGATGATAATGAAGCGCACAGAAAAGAGCTTTTTACATAGAAATGTATAAATATTTTTTTCTTCTAAAACTGATATTAGAAACCAGTTATATTCCAAATGCAGAAGGAAAGCCAAAAAATATATGTATCCACAAAAATACATTTCCTAAATCAGCACTTGTAATGCTCTTTCAACTTTTCCTCAAGGATTTTTTTTTCCTCTCTTGCTGGCAAATATTTATTTGATATATGAAACCAGTCTATCAGACACTGTGATTCCTTCATATTTATCTTTTGAATCTAAGCTTGCCTTGTAATTCTTTCAGAGTTTCAAATGTAAGTTTAAAAAAAAAGAAAAAGATAAAATATTATTTCAATCTGCTATAATGCTCCTTTGGTAAGTGAAAATCATAGTGTAGATGTACCAATTACAGCAATGCCTTGACAAACAAATTTATTTTGAAATATCCAGATTAGGTTTTACAGCAATACAAGCAACAGACAGCTTTGCCTGATGTAGAGACATATTTTAATTTGACTTGACATAGTTTTGTAGGTGAATGGATCAGTAGAGATTAATATCTGAACATACATTGACAGTAATCTATACCTGTCCTCATGTAAAAATAACAGCTACGCTGTCGCAGAGAGTAAAAGAGATCCTATATTAAAGACCTGTACAGTCTCAGGTGTGCTAAGTCACTTTAGGTAACACACGCAAGTTCTCTATGCCTCAGTTTCCCCGTCTCTAAAATGGATGTGTCTCCCAGCTCACTGGGATGTAGCAACGTTCAATTACTATTTGTAAGGTACACAAATACTACATAAGCCATAAAGAAAATACACTATATTCTAGTTTTGCGTTGCGATGTTCATAAGCTGATGGTGGTAACGAAAAATGCATTCACAGAAAAATAGCGAGTAACAGTGAATGATGTCTTTACAAGTTCACTATGCAAAACCATCTATGCTACTACACAAAAATCACAGAATCATAGAATAGATGGGTTGGAAAGGACCTTTAAAGGTCATCTAGTCCAACCCCCCTGCAATGAGCAGGGACATCTTCAACTAGATGAGGTTGCCCAGAGCCCCGTCCATCCTGACCTTGAATGTGTCCAGGGATGGCGCATCAACAACCACTCTGGGCAACCTGGGCCAGTGTTTCACCACCCTCAGCATAAAAAAGTTCTTCCTTATATCTCCTTATCTGAAGATATAAGGAACCTGAACCTACCCTCTTTTAGTTTAAAGCCGTTACCCCTTGTCCTATCGCAGCAGGGCCTGCTAAAAAGTTTGTCCCCATCTTTCTTATAAGCCCCCTTTAAGCACTGAAAGACAGCAATGAGGTCTCCTGGAGCCTTCTCTTCTCCCAGCTAAACTACCCCAACTCTCCCAGCCTGTCCTCACAGGAGAGGTGTTCCATCCCTCTGATCACCTTTGTGGCCCCCTCTGGACCCGCTCTAACAGGTCCATGTCTTTCCTGTGCTGAGGGCTCCAGAGCTGGATGCAGTACTCCAGGTGGGGTGTCACCAGAGCAGAGTAGAGGGGCAGAATCACCTCCCTCAACCTAATGGCCATGCTTCTTTTGATGCAGCCCAGGATACAGTTGACTTTCTGGCTGTGAGTGCACATTGCCAGGTCATGTCCAGCTTTTTGTCCACCAGTACCCCATGTCCTTCTCAGCAGCGCTGCTCTCAAGCCCTTCATCCCCCAGCCTGTATTGATACCCGGGATTGCCCCAACCCAGGTGTAGGACCTTGCACTTGGCCTTGTTGAACCTCACGAGGTTCACACAGGCCCACTTCTCAAGTTTGTCTGGGTTACTTTGTATGACATCCCATCCCTCAGGTATGTCAACTGCACCGCTCAGCTTGATGTCACCCACAAACTGTCCGAGGGTGCGCTCAATCCCACTGTCTATGTCACTGATCAAGATATTAAGCAGTATTGGTCCCACTACGGACCCCTGAGGGACACCACTTGTCACTGATCTCCATCTGGACATTGAGCTGCTGACCACTACCCTCTGGATAACATAAGCATACTGCTATGCACATAAATCACAATAATAAACATAAATGATACAAACTAAAAGCATATTTAAAATATATAGAACATCAACAGATAGAATGAGAGACCATCAACTACCTGTGTGAAAACACTTTTCTCATGGATGGGAAGTGATCCTGGAGAGAATTTAGCAGTAAGTGGAGCATCTTCAAGCTGTATTGCTTGTATCTACAGTGAAATAGTGACTGTCTAAGCATAAAAATTGTACACATTCTAACCATAGCAGGAATCAGATAATGTCCACTTTTCCCTCACTCTGTGTGTCATTTCTGTAGTATAATGGGGAGCACACCACACTTCTGGTTTATTTCTACCTTAGGACTCCCTTGTTTGAACAAAATATTACTACATATTGTCAAAAAACGCTACATGAAAGAAAAGCGTGGAGGTTGTCTACATACATGTGGACAACATATCTAGACATTAGTTTTGTCCAAATGATTGTCCATATGCTTATGAATGCAGATGATTCCAAGTACCACCTTCATAATACATGCAAGTTACCAGAAAGAAGAGCTTAAATTGTCAGGGAAAATATAAGGAGAGATCTCTATGGCAATATTCTGCTTGCTCTCTGAAGGCCTCGGTTATGGCTTTCAAAAATAGCTATGAGAAGAGGTTTGACTGACCCAAAATTCTCATTTCCCTACAGTCATCCACAGAGGAATCACTGAGGTTTCCCCAGTTGTTTGCCTGGAGGGCAGCCTGGATGGGCAAAACAAGCATTCCATCTGGCAGGATATGGAATTATGCTGGGCATGATTTGAGTGATCATATAGAGGCTCCACATGAGCAGAGTAAAATTGGAACAGGCCAACATGAACAGGTAGGGATCAGCAATTGTGCCACTGGGCACCAGCAGGCTTGCCCAAGATGTCTGCTGTCTCCTGGAAGACTGGTCACAACCAACCGGCCACACACACTCCGCGCTGGAGAACACAGGCGCTCCAGTGCTGTGCTGGGTAGATGAATCGCAAATACCAAAGAAAACAGCCCAAAATGGCTCCATCTGCGCACCGTGCTCAAACCCGCAAAGCTACGTCTGAGGCAGCAGCATCACGCATAACATCTATTAAACACGAAGCGCAGAAAAGGGAACGGTAATTTCTGTGAGGCATTCCTCACAAAGCATTCCCAAACCTGTGCTAAGCACGTGGATTTGCTTTCAGTGAGCTGATAGGCAGTGACAGGACAGAAAAGGAGGGATCACCTACTTATCTGCCTGCCAGCCAGGGAATGTGAGAGAGAATTGGGCTGGAGAGAGAAGGCTGAGGTTGGAAGCAGGGGAAAACAGGTCCGGTTTTAATTGTTTTTTACCAAAAAAAGGCCAAACAGCCTGTGACAAGTAAAAACTAGGTGTAGAAGGTCACATTTCAGATGTGACAGAATTACCTGCGAAATGACAACATGAAGGTAAGAAACTGCCAGAAATTTGTGCTGAGGTTAGCCCTTCCCAAGAGAAGTTACACGACTTTTTCAAAGGCGGCAGAAGTGTGCTGAGAACAGAATCACCAGGACCATTTACAAGCTGCTGATACGTAATTGTTAACTTCTGTTGCCCATTAACTTGGGTTGGCAAGAAGGAGACAACTAAACAATTTAGTAAGTGACCACTACCATTCCCAATTCTCATAGCTGTAGGATAAGCTCTACAAAAGCAACCGTAGAAGTGCCGCTGGCCTGCAAGTACAGACAATAATGTCATTGCTGATTTCATTAACATGGGCGTCCCCAGACACATCAGAACTTTCAGCAGAACACAGCTAGCAGTTCTATATCAATAAAAAATATTGACAATGAGAAAAAATGAATTGATGGGGACAGTTTACTCCCATTATCACACTTACGCCTTGCCAGACTGCAAGTCGTATCACAGTTCTGCCTGTCACGGTACCTGTTTTTGCTGCAACATTTGCCCAGTCGAAGCCCTGTAGGTTAAGCCTGTACATCTCCAGGGCCAGGTGTAGAGGGATGAAGGGATTGACAGTGACACTCGCTACAAACACAATTCTCTCACAACAACTGGTTTCACTGACTGAAACCAACTTTCAATCATCTTCAACAAACCAAAGCAAGAATTTTTGTAGACATCTGTTCTGCTCTACCGCGACCGTAATAAACTGCTTCTTGTTAAAATGGACATGAACTTTGCTGTCAGAGTCACCTTTTAAGAAACATGGTGTGAAAGTTGTATTACCTGGTCATTTTATTCAATATGACATATTTCCAAGGAGTAACTAGCTAAGACATCTTCATTTAAGGGAAGTTAACTACCTACTGGGCTTCAGATTTCTGTTTTTAAATATTTACAAATACAAAAAGCCTAAATATTCTTCATACCAACACCAGCCTCAACTATTAATAACCAATGTTTTTTCTCGGTTCTAGTCCAATTTAATAACCAATACAGTAGACAGTAATTTGTTGTTTCCAATTTGCAGTTTATAGCCCTATGACTTATTGAGGATGCAGATCACTTACGCTCATACTTGTAGTATTATAAAATAAATATTTATATTAGTAAAAATTGAATACTCTTGTGAGATAAGTACCGTATCAGAACTGTCATTTAAAGTGATATTAAAGTTCTGAGTAATATGCACTTTAAAATCTCTAGTTTATCCAAAGGTAACAATACATACACTTGAGTCTTCATGTGCCTCTTCCGTCACTTCAACTTGTAATAGTATTTTTCACTGTGTTTATAACCTGTAAGAAAATCAATATTATTAGTAACTATATTAAGAGGCAAATCTCCTTGTATTGTGCATAAATTGCAAGGTTTTGGTAGGGGCAGCAGGGTCACAGGGAGGCTGCAGAGGTGGTCTCTGTGGCAGGAGATCAGAGGATGCTCTGTGCTGGGCACAGTGGTTCCAGCCAGCTCCACAACGGACCCACCGCAGGCCAAAGGTGAGCCAGGTCAAAGCAGTTTGTGGCGCCTCCGAAAACAAGATGACAGAAGCTTGATGTGATCCTACAAGTTCAAGAACAGAATCATTACAGGAAAATATATAATTACTAATTAAGATTCAACTGATTAATAGCTATTTCTAAAAAATATTTTTTCACTTAAAGGTTAAAAATTAATTTACAATAAAAATACTTTACATATGACAGTCAACATATCTGATTGCTGATCTAGCAATAAGCATATAATTATGTTCTACTCTATAATTTTCTGTTCTAGTAAAAAGCTACAAGAACAGGAACCTGAAGCTTTTAGTAAAGAATTCTAAAAGCATTACATTGAATGACATAAAATAATTGTTTTTGGAGGAATTACGATGAACTGTTCTGACAAAACACTCATCAAAACTGATTATTAATCAAAGGCTGTGTAACCTGGGTCATGATATTTTAATTGGGTCAACAAACAGACTCCTGAAATTCTTCTGAACTTCAGGAAATTTTCCCAAATATAAAATTATCATTGTTTAATTAACTTCATTTTTTGTTTTTCCAGTATAATTTAAAGACACATATTTTCTTTAATTGGCATCATTATGATATGATTGTCCGGTGTTCGGCTATTAACAAAAAAGCCTTTCTTAGCTCCTTGCATTTGCACAATCAGAATGAAAGGAGCCTTTTACCTCAAACTAAAAAATATAAACGGGAAAGCAATTTTTGTTGATCTGGCAATAATAAGAGGTTAAGAAGGTTTTCAATGAAGGAGGAAAAACCACAGCAAAAAATTGACTGTCAGTTGTAAAGACGGCCTTTCTCACTATTGGCAAGTGAAGTAGTACCCTGAAAGTAGCCAATATCCATTGCAACAGATCTAGTTTAAATTATTGATGTGCCAACTACGCTCTTCTAGGTTCAAGGCATGAAATAATTAGGTCTCTATATCCTGAAACAACTTTAGACAGTTCTCAGCCACCACTGGAGGCATTAAAAAACACATGGTCAGGATTCAGACAAGTTAATCAACCTACCTGGAGAAAGTTCATTTTTCTCCACTGAAAATGCAAGGGCTAGAGTAGTTATTTTAGAGTCTGTGTGGAAGGCAGAAAGCCAGACAGCAAGCAAAAAGCAAAGCTCACCCGTGTAAGTGAACAAAGAAGTGTGTTTAGAGAGACAGGAGTGCTTATTTCTGTAAACAAACAAAATTACAATGAAATTATAAATAAGCAGTATTGACTTGTAAGAAGACAGAAAGATCTGAGAAAAACTAAGGACAAAATAAGGACAATAATATTCCTAATATTTTCAATGTATAAGCAGTTCCTGGAGGAGTAGCAAAAGTCAAATGTGCTCACACAGCCAGTAACTTTTTCATTCTGTGCTGTCAAGAACTGTCCAGAGCAGATGTTTACAACAAACAAACAAACAAAACCTCACACCCACACAGCAGTTAATGAAAACTATACAGAAAAGGAAGGAGAGAGAGGGAAGGAAAGATGTGACTACAATCACATTTCCTCCAACAAGAGCAGCTGCTCCCTGCCATCACCAAGCTGCACCACAGGTGTATGAGGTTAAATGCTGAAACTGGCCGAAATACTTAATGCAGCATAGAAGTCACATAGGAAAATGCAGCAAAATTATGTTTCTAATTATGTTTCTAATCCACACCATTAGGGTAAACTCTAGGTTTTGTCAGTTTGGTCACGGACAAATTTCTCCATTTTTATTTAGTTTTCATTCAAATTTGTCCAAGGATGCATACAATCTCAGATGTACCTTAAGGGCTGTGGAAAACTAAGAAACTTCCATCTCTGCACATACTGTTAAGGCTGAGAGAGAGAGAGAGAGAGAGAATTATGTAAATTCTCTTATTCCCCCAAAGTGTCAATGTGATATTGCCTATTTCTGGTACCAAACATGAAGTAACAATAGCATGAGGCTGGACTAGTAGACCTAGGTAATATCAGTACACCACTCCTATATAAAAGTAGTGCTTAGACACCGAAAATTATTTTCAGGTAAATGCATGTACTGATTGTAAATGAGAAAACCCGAATTCTTCCAAGCTTGTTTTTCTTGGCAACTCTGAGTGTGTCTGTCTCTAGCCATAGGCCTCCCTAAACAACTCAGAATCAGCTGATTATCACCTATTCCCTTCTAGATTACATCCAGTATGAGGAAGACAGACAAAATAAATGCATTTTCCAAAGCTTTTCCTGGCTGGCTAAGACAGAGAATAACATTACCCCCACTGCGTAGTTTCTCACTAGAATAAAGCAACCTGTGAAAAGCCATAGGCCATTAGCATTAACACGGCTTCTTACGCACAATATACCCAGACAACAAATGGTTAATACGGTAAATATCAGTGAAAATGCGGTAGGAATTTAGATGAGAACAGGAACCGGAGAGGTTAGAACTGACCTAAACAGAAGATTTCAAATCAACTGAGCTGGCTAGAACGAGATCAAATCTGCTATACTGTATATAGTAATTTCTATGCTAGGTCCTCAGTAATGGCTACCAGCAAACAGCTGAGGAAGAGTAGAAAACGGGTATGTATAGAATTTATTCTGACTCATATCTCCACCTAAACAAAAATTATACCAAGACCACTGTGTTCAACAGCAGCTCATAGACCTGACCTCCAACATGTGCAACCCCATCTAGCTACTGACACCCCGCAGAAACAACTGAACAAGGAGGACCAAGTGTGGGTGTCCACGTGGCAAGTGCCTACATCTTAATTTTACAAGATGGGTATCCTTAAACCAGTAGTTATTGATAATTACATTATTTTCAAATTATTGGCATACATTACACAACCTTCAAATTGCGCTTTGGAAATGGGTTATTATTTCCTTATGGCTTTTTCCTCTTTCTTTACAACACAGGTCACCACTGTGACTATTGACAAACATCAATTCGTGCATTTTCAAAGATGCTTTGTGCAATGGATGAGTTGATGGTGTAATTTACTTGCAACTTCAGCATGCCTTTAAAACTGGGCCTTGTGTGTTGCTGTTGCTTTTGCTTTAATATGACTATAACTTCTCAAACATTAAAAAAAAAAAATTATAAAGGAGGGCAGTACACATGTACTGTCTCTGCCCTTCCTCTCCAGAATTTTCATCATGTGGAAGTACATCTACCCCACATCAGAGTATGAACAACACTGGACCATTCAGATTGGCAGCACACACAACTATCCAGTAACTTGTTGCTGTCTTCTGCAAAAGGAATCAGAAGGGAGGTCACGTATCTTTTTGTTGTTTTCAAAGCTATTTGATGATGGCAGATCCACACATTGACTCCAAGAATTACGGACTAAACCCAAGATCTCAGAGGAGTTTAGCAATTCTACTCTTGTTTTCTCCTCCTAATCAAGTTCTCTTTGTCTCCTTTAATATGCAGCTGCCCAGCAGACTTGTGTTCCAGTCAGACTGCATCTGCAACCTCTCCAGACATTAGTGGTTGAGCAAGGAAAATCTCAAACGTTACCCAAAGCCTTAGTTTTAGTACTTTACTTTACTAACTTTCAGTACCATAACAGAAATGCTGAGCTCTGGAGTCCTCAGACTAAGCTACCTCTTCGTCACCCAGACAGGAGGCAGAGCTGTAGCAATGGCTGTAAAGACCTGATGACCATACTACCTACAAGATGCAGCAGTTAAGAGTTTAATTAATATATAGGAGCTATGTGCCAATGGAGAACTCTAGATATAGATATAGATGATAGATGATAGATGATATAGATATAGATATAGATATAGATATAGATATAGATATAGATATAGATATAGTCTTTCTAAAAAATATAAACTCTGCAAGATTTGGGCCACAAAGGTGATTGGAGGGCTGGAGCACCTCTCCTGTGAGGACAGGCTGAGACAGTTGGGGTTGTTCAGCCTGGAGAAGAGAAGGCTCCAGGGAGACCTTACAGCAACCTTCCAGTACTTAAAGGGGGCCTGCAAGAAAGCCAGGGAGGGGCTTTTTACAAGGGCGTGTAGTGATAGGATGAGGGGCGATGGCTTCAACCTGGAAGAGGGCACATTTAGATTAGATATTAGGAAGAAATGTTTCACTCTGAGGGCGGTGAGGCACTGGAAAACGTTGCCCAGAGAAGCTGTGGAGGCCCCATCCCTGGAAGTCCTCAAGGCCAGGTTGGATGGGGCTTTGAGCAACCTGATCTAGTAGGAGGTGTCCTTGACCATGGCAGGGGAATTGGAACTCGATGACCTTTAAAGGTCCCTACCAACCTAAAACATTCTATGATTCTGTGAAGATTTGCACATAGAAGTAAAAACAATAAAATTGGGTAGTTTATAGGTAAGAGAAATCTATTAGTATTTACTGAACAGATGGAAATTGGGGCTTATTTGGCCAAAATTTGATGGCAGTCATAAAAATAGCAAATTCACAGCAGTAATATCAGAGCAATTCTGCTGCCAGATTCCAAGTCCCTGCTCCAAAATGTTGCAATACCAGACCTTATAATACTAAAATCTCAGGGAAAATAAATGTGAGAAACATGATCTTTTCATAAGGGCTCCCAAGATGATCCTGGGAACTCTAAACCACTAAGACTGTCCTTCATATTGGGAAAACTGGTAGAAACTACTATAATACTGAAGGACATATGGATAAATATGGTATACCTGGGGAGGAGTCACCATCACTTCTGTAAGTATAAAATAACGCACTTTGGGAAAATAAAATGCAATTACATATATATAAAAATGGATTCTAAGTGCTGTTAATTCGTCCTCCATCTCCTGAAAAAACTGAGGTTATTGTGGTTAGTTCTCCAAAGAGAACTAATTCTTAGCAGTAAGCAATGTTAAAAGCTATTGGAATGGAAATAGCAGAGGATAATAAGCAAAAAAACTCTAAAATTCAGCAGAAAACATCATTGTTCTGCTGTATGTGTGGATGGTACGCCCACAACTTGACTACTACATCTACCTCTGGCAGTCCTACCTACCTCAGAAAGAATAAAAAAGTAGAAAAGGTGCAGAGAAAAGTGTCAAAGATAACAACAGGCATTGAACTGTTTCACTTCAAGTCAAGAACTTGCTCATAGTTTCCCCCAAAATACAACAGAATCCTTCATATCCAACAGATACAATAAAGGTATAGCATTAGGAGTGACTGGAGGGAGTGAGTTGGAAATTATTATTTGTCATTTCTAAAATGAAAGAAACAGGGTACTATGTTAGAAAAACAGTCAGCCATTTACCTGCAGATCATTTCTGTTACAGAAACTAAAAATATTAATGGCTTTTAAAAACACTGCACAAATTCAGGAACTGTATGTCTGTTGGTAGCTAATGAGCATTGTGAACCAGGTGGAAAACCAGGAAATCCCTAAGTCACCACCTGTCAGAAGCTCAGCGTGTCTACCAATGCACAGATCGCTCTATACTTGACCTGTTTCCTATAATCCTCCCTAGGTATCCGCTATCATTAGCAGCAGCAGCCTGACATTTCATTTCACTCCCTGGCTGTTCTCACTTTCTTACATTACTAAGCGATATTAGCACAGAAAGCCTATGCCAGATAAACAAGCAAAAGCATTCACTGATCTGCGTGTGGCCTAGATTCCTGTGCTTTTTTCACTTTCCACAGATTGCGTATTTGCTATGTTTTTACACCGAAGAAAATATTTCACTGATACCATAAAACCTCTCCTTTTCCCAACCGCCCAGAGCTACCCATTTATGGAGGCACCTTCTGCTCCAATGTGTGTTTAAATTCTAAGTGATTATTCTATGTTATTTAAAATTATAGCTCGTTGAAATAGTAGTAATAGCTTTGTCAGAAAATACATTTCTCAAAGTAAGGCAACTAGGCTTCTCACTGATTTCTTGAATTGTACAGATGGGTAAAGAGCATATGAGAAAGTACCCATTTTATGCAAACCCTTTAGTAGCTCAGGCTGTGCTCCTAACTAGACAAATGATGGATTCCGTGATGACAGAACCTGGAAAAAAGATATCCCCCAGAACTGATGGTACTTCACTAAAAAAACAATGTAAGTAATAAAAACTTAAAATTCTGAAAGCATTGGAATGACAGAAACTGTCTCTCCACTGTAGAACTACTTTGTGCTTTTCTTTTTTTAAAGATTTTCATCAGTGAGGATATTAATATGCTGTCTCTCTGTTTTAATGGAATTAGTAAAAGTTGAATATGTTTACATGCATACATATCGCTCCAGGAGCTCACAAAACTCTCATTGTGGTTAGACATTTGAATTATGCATACAAAAGCAGAGTGACATAAACAGTTTCTTCCTCTGTCAAATATGATTGAAACTGGCCAGCAGGTTCAAAAATTATTAGGGACAGACTGCAATATATGACTGTACAAAACTTACTGTACAAATTTCCTCATGAAACCTCCTACAAAGCCCTGTGAGAACTTTTAGGGGAGAGCTGTAGAGAAGGAAAGGAATTCTGGACCCTACTATGATGGAGATGAGCTGGTAAAGGGAAGAAAAAGACAGTATTAATTGAGTAAAGAAAAAGGCCACAGAAGTCTTTAAAGAAACTGTTAACTCCAAGGGATATCTCAAAGTGGCATTACTCTGAATGAGAAGGAAGTTTTGCTGAAATAACGCATTTCTGAAATTCTGAAGTATGAAATACTGTTGCTCATTTAGCAAGCAACATGTACAATGGTGAATTGATGCTTTGAAGCATATGTCAGATGCTGTCCAAATATCAGCCTGCTTCAGGACAGAAGGCCTCTGTAAGCACAGACATATAAGAAAGCTTAGAAAATAATAATCTTACATTTACCTGTAGCCATTTAGTAATGATACTTCAACATATTTGTACACTACATTAGAACTATTAAGTATGACTTCTTAAATCTTCTTGACAAGTTGAGCTGAAAACAATGACGTCCTTCATGTCTGTATCCCCCTGCAAAGGGGCTGATAAATTGCTCTTTATTTCTGAATTCTATTTAGGTTTTTTTCTTTTAAATTGTATCATTAGAGAACAAAATCATATTATTAGCAATTTTACATCAAAATATATCAATAAAGAAAGCATATCAATGAGAAAATAGGCATAAATGAATGTAGATTTGTGCCAATTTGATCTGCAGGTCCTAAATTTTCCTAATGATTCATTGAACCTATTGCTGCAAAAAAAGTGTTGACTTAAAGTACGGAAATTGTAAACAATTAGGATGCTGTATAAAATCAATGAAGTAATTTTAATTTAAATATAATTAATCTGTCATGAATTACATAAGTATATAATTTATATATTGCTAGTATCTGATCTTCTACTTATGCAAAGGACTCTACCTAAAATCTTCTAAAGCAGGTATAAAGAATAAAAGTGTTAATGAACTGTTGAGCGTTATTAGTCTGAAGTGTTAGGAAGAGGGCACAAATTAGTTTGTAGGCAAATTCACAAGTCAATGGAGCCCCAATAGTACAACTATACCAGAAATGATTATGGTTTTTAGAATATTTAATCTTAATACTTCTAAAGAAGTATTAACAGTTCTAGTATAGGTTTTGAGGCCCATAAAAAAGAATGTTCTTAAGATTTCCAGGAATCAAACCCTTTACTCGCAGACTTTTTAAAGCATCTGATTCTTCTTCCATTTTTTATTTAACTCCATGAAAATTCTTGCTACAAAACTTACCTATGTTTGTTCCTTTCTTCCTTCTTTTTCAAGATGTTAAGCTATTAATACTGTGGCAATAAAATCCATTTGATTTTATGTTGGTTCAATAGTCTTCCAAGTCTATTTGGTGTGTTGTTTGATAAATGAGGAAATCCAGTGACGTGCGAGTAGGTTAACTAGTGATTGATCAAATGATATCCAGTAAGTAACGAAAATTTGTTAGCAGTGGGGAGAAGGACTTTTGGCTCAGAAAAGTAAATGAGACTAAGTAAACCCAGCTAAGCTGCTTTTTTTCATTGTGACAGGAACATTTATAACTATCCTGTCTGACAAATGTCGTAAGTCTGCCTGAAATAAAGGTCTACGCTAAAGCTTTATAAAAAGCTCAGCTCTGTCTTATGTAAAATAATTGTGTTCAATCAGTTGTGAGTTCATAGCGCTTGTGAAGTACTTTTTGCGTAAAAGTATTACCAGTCTTATAAAGAACTTCCAAACAATATGAACTAATTTGGTTCATTGTTTAATACTTTACAACAATTATGAAGAGATATAGATGATGGTGAAACTACCTAGTATTTTTGTGCAAAGCTTCATCATCATTATTTCCACATGTCTAAACAAAAATTGCTGTGTCTCTACTTGCATCAATTCATGCAACGTGTTGGCGGGCAGTAGACACTGCTGATTATCCCAGTACTTCTCCTAACCACACAAAGGTTATCATTCTGTACACAAGTGTTCTGGCATTAGTTAGTTCTAGATATTCCATGTGGCAAATATACAGAAGGTACTTCATTGTTTTTTACCATTTTGTTTTCAAACCAAGTAACTATAGTATGCACCTGGGTACCATCATCCACACAGCTGCAGGGCTCTCATATCAAAGTTTTCTTCATCATTCACATTTGAAATAATGCTGCTATGTGCTCCTAAATACAGGAGAGTGGACATCAGGGCTCACGTTAGAATCTGAGAGGATGAGAAAGCTCCGGTCCAGTTACAATTCAACAGTCAATGCTTTGGTGCAGGAATTAGAGCAACCATTATGGAAACAGGTATGGGGAATGGACGTTTCAAAGCTGTTACCCATGGTCAATATGTGTGGTTCACACATGTTGCAGCAGGCAATATTTGGACAGGAGGTGGGCTGCAGAACTCCTCCAAAGTAAATCTACAGTTAACTATGATTGTCACGGTTTCAGCCAGGATGGAGTAAACTTCTGCACTAGCAGCTGGTATAGAGCTATGATTTGGATTTGAGGTGAGAAACACTGTTGATGGCACACGGATGGAAGAATTTTTAGCTCATTTTTCCCAGGGCTATTGATTTAAAGAGTCTGTAGCAGAATGAACTGATATATATAGTGTGGTATCCGTTTTCAGGGCTATTTTTCATTCTCCTGTGATCAATGACCGAGACTTGGTTGAAGACTTTTTAAAACAAAATAAACCACAAAAACTAGTGCTGGAAAATACCTTTTATTTTGATTTTTATCTTGATATTTTAGAAACTGCTGTTCTTGGGCCTTTAGATTTCCAGCACTATTCTTCACATCTTTGATTTGAGTTGCACAAAAAAGCTTCATAAGGCTTATTTTGGTGTTTGGTTTTGATTTCCATTAAACCTAGTAGTCACAAGAATTTTTTTCCCTTAGGTAAACTAATTTTCCTTCAAGTTTTGGTGCAGCTATGAAAAAAGAGCACTTAAAGTAGTTCTAAGACTTGGTCTCTTAAACAACAAACTCAGAGGAAACCTACAACATATAAAATAATAGAAGTTCCAAATTAAAGACATTAAAATTAAGTTCTTTCTGAGCTGTTCTCAGAGCAAGACCCAAGCTGAAGGGCGGATCCAATGACTAAGGCCCAGTTCAGACAAAGGAATAAGTTAAAGTAGCTTCAGGGCTGCTCTAGCTGTTTATGAAGGTTGCTACTATGCTGTTGTGCCATCTAGGGATCACGAGTGCAATACCCAGGAGCATGCTCCAACAAATTCAAGGCCTGGAAAATTCTGGTTCTATATCTGAGCCTCAACTACTTTTATTTAAAGGATATTTCTAGCCAGCAGTGGCATCTGCTTGTCCTCCTCTTATTCTTGCATAACACAAAGCCGGAGATGGAACCAAGACTGGCCCAAAACCAGTTGGGGGACATCATTCGTTACTGTTTGAGAGCTTCAATCTTCATGATCAAGAAAAATGAAAAGCCTTCAGTTATACTGAAATAGCGCACTAGTATTTCCCTCCCCTCCCATAACCTGAAGCTCTGAACACAACATTATCCTACACTTCTGGCTTGCTCATCTGCCCAATACAGTTTTTTAAATTCTAATAGGCTGTAAGTCTTATTTCTTTGACAGAAGAGCTACAGGCATAGTGTGGTAAACGGTAAGAAATCGAAAAATCTTAGGGGAAAAAAACAGAAGGCACGCAGTGCATGTGGAATGGGCAGAATAAGAGGAATGAGGGTCATGACAGGAAACGTAAAATAAAGAGTTATGCAAAAGATGAAAAGAATGGCAGAGCTTCATATTTGCAGGGCACACAGCAGCCCTGAGAAGGACTGAGAACACAAAGAGAATCTGGCTGGCAACAGAAGGGTGTCAGGCACTGTTGGAGAGATAAGGGACACCTGCATCATTTGATGGATAACAAATTGAGGAATAAGTACCAAAGAGCCTGGGTTACTTTGGCATGGGAAAAGGTCTGGAAGATTCCTGAGATAAATATATATGGAAGTCACCTGAATGAGGACTGAAGAGATGTAATCTGTCCTCTGCATGTGCACTGAGCACACTGAGGCAGGCCAGCTTAAAGCAATTTTGCCAGACTAAAGTCAGGAATGGAGGCAGGATCACAGTAAATGTAATCCAGGATTAAAAACCAGTGGATGAACTAGTCTGAAGAGCAAGACAAGAATGTGGTCTGTGGTAAGACCAAAAGTTAGGAAGGAAAGAAGTCCCTAATATAAAGTATAGCAGTGGAACATGTCATGGAATCATAGAATAGCCCAAGTTGGAAGGGACCTCCAAAGATCATCTGGTCCAACCTTTTGTGGGGAAATGAGCCTAGATGAAACTACCTAGCACCCTGTCCAATCACATCTTGAAAATCTCCAGTGATGGGGACTCCACCATGTCCCTGGGGAGGTTGTTCCAGTGACTGATTGTTTTGACTGTAAAAAATTTCTTTTTTATATCAAAATGAAACCTTTCCTGGTGCAACTTGTACACATTGCCCCTTGTCTTCTCCATGTGGCTTCTTGTGAAAAGAGAGCCTCCTTCCTCTTTGTAGCCATCCTTTAAATACCATAAAACCGTGATGAGGTTCCCCTGAGCCTCCTCCAGGAAGAAAATACCTAATTCCTCTTTCCTCACAGGGCAAGTTCTCCAGCCCTTTGATCATTTTTGTGGCCCTCCTTTGGACCCTCTACAGTCTGTCCGTGTCTTTCTTGAATTGTCAGGACCAGAACTGGCCACTGTACTGTAGCTGCAGCTGGACAAATGCTGAATGGGATGATCATGTCTCTTATCTCTGTCAGTAATGTCCCTGCAGATGCAGCCCCGATTCCGACTTGCCTTTCTTGCTGCAGTGCGGACTGCTGACTCATTTCAGGTTAGGATAGACAGACCTGTCAAGGAGCAGAAATTAAACCTTACGAGTCTATGATAGACCAGAAGTACATTTGTGGCGGACAGACATGTTTTGCCTTAAACATCTCTTTGCCTGAAAAGGTGCAAGGTTTGACGATCGATTATCATCGCCTGCAGACTCAGGAGCGTAATTGGCAATAATCACAAAGGAAGCAAATACCGACATCCATCTCTGCAGGGACAGGGCAGCTAGTTCCTCTCTCACGCCCGAGTTTTGCCTGTCACCAAATAAGGACACCAGAATGTGCCTAGCTTGCAAAACCAGGCCCCATCTGCCATCGTCAAACAGATGTTTCCTCAAACTGGGCGAAGACTTTGGGACTGGAACTGTATAAAAACAGTACCACCAGGAGGTCGAATGGGGACCCCCACCACCGAAATAGAAGTGAAGAGGACCAATGGGACGCTGCTGGATCCACAGGTGGTGATATCTCTTTTTCTCTTATCTCTCTCTCTCTCTCTCTCTCTCTTCCTCTTGTTGGAGGAACTCTTCCTCTATCTTCTCTCTTTCTCCTTAGAAACTTATTGCACAGGACTTACTTTTCCAATCCACGTTAGCCTGTTAAGTAGCTGTCAGTGAGTTATCGTTTCTACCTATATGCCTTGTATTGTTTCTAGTTACACAGTTGTTGTTGAGTCATTGTATTAATAAATCATAACCATTGGTTGGCTGGTGTCGTTTCACCTTAATTCTGTCCAAGGGGATCACAAACTTGGTCGTTGGTCCCAAGAAGGGGGAACAGCTCCCTTTCGGGCCAAGACAACATTGAACAGTGAAGGACAGCTGCTGCCTAATAACAGCTTTGGGAAAGTGTTAAATCGCTGCCCGGTTCCTGGATAACGGGGCTAGCTAAGCCCTGGTCGCTGGACTGCAGGTAGACTCTTACAGGCCAAACAAAAGCAGTCAGCTGCGTGACCTTCTCATGGTATATATTTCAGTATATGCTCAGGTCTCATCTATAAAAGATTCGGTTGCTGGGACCTACTTACATTTTACATTTCAATGTTTTAGTTTGAGTTGAATGACAAAAATATGAATGTTTTTAATACAAGGAGCTTCACCATCTAAAGAACATGTACTAGAACAAACAGCTTTGCTGACAGTCAATATCTTGTCATTTGCTCCCCTTAAAAAATCTAGTCATAAAGCAGCAAAACAGCTGAAATAACTTTTAAACTTTAAACAATTGAAACTATTAGCCCTTCCAGGTTTCAACAGTATTCAATCGCAACTAATTAGCCTCTTTTCATAAAATATGTATTCTTAAAAAGCCACATTTTGGTTCTCAAAAGTTAATCGGTTATAAGTTAAATTTAGGAAAAGTTGCATGAGGAGAAATGTTAGTGGCTATTTATAAGGTAAAAGCTAAATCTCTATCATCACAAAAGAAATTCCATGCAAGTTTTAAAAATTAAGAGGAACCTGAGATGAAGTAAGCTGCTGTGAAAATAAATAATATATTCATAAACTTTCAAGTTCCCCTTTCTTCCATTTGCGGACTGATAACATACCTATTTTAACTTGGCCTACATGGGTAAGGCAAAACTAAGTTTTTTTCTTCCTTATACCAGACTGTGAAGCGCATTTCTATAAAGTTTAATGATCAATGTTACAAGCGTAGCTCATCACTTGCAGGTGTGCCATTTACAAACCACCGGTAAACATTTGCATTAAGATTTTTGTGTAACAGCCTTAGCCTTGGATGCTGTGCAAGTTTGCTCAAACCAAAAGGCCTCTCGCAATGCTGCTTGGAAATTTACTGTGCAAATAAGGTATTGTGACCCAGAGGGCAATATGCATACTAGATCTAGCCTGTAGAACATTTCCTTTTGGTCTGACATTTTTCCTTTGTGGAAACTATAGAGTGTTTTTTCAACAGAAGAGAAAGACTCTTCTTGCCCCTTACTAAGAGATGCTACTACCATTCCATCTCTATGAGTGGAAGCAGCAGGGCAAGGAGCACATTTCTTACTGGACATGAGCAGCACAGGAATGAACGTTACTATTGTCTCTGAGGGCAAAACTGGGACCAGTGTAACATAAGATAAACAAGACATTGCACGAAAAGGCTGCATCCCTTGGATATGGTGTGCCTACTAGTATAGATTTTCTCTTACTGATTGATTACATTTATAATCCACAAGCTAATTAACTTTGGTCAGCTTAGTCTTCAGAGCTTTTTCTAACATTAATAAAAAGACTAATAGTAAACACATTGTTTAAACTTAAAAATAGGGAAACTGCCAATAAATATATACTATAAGTCAGAATCTCTAGAAAATCAGCAAGGGATGGGAAAAATCAAAGAATATTTGATCAGCAAAATTAGGGATACAAGAAGGAATTTAAGAAAATTTAGGTAAAAAATAATTCATAAGTATTGTATTTGTCCCTGAGTGGTTTGAAATATTACAGCTGATAATAATAATGCAGAAGAGCAGATATGTCAAATAGGCATTTTCATGTTTGAGAATATGATGGATGATGTAATAACACCAGAGGATGTATACGAACTACTTTGTTTTCCAACAGCAATTAATAATGGTATGAAAAAACAGCCACTGTATTCTGATATCTTAAAATAATTAATGCCTTATTATTTGCATCCTGGAATTTCAGATGAGCTGACCAATTAATGCACTGAGCTTGCTGACCAGAGTTTACGCTGCCTGATTCTAGCTACTCAGTGAAAGGTACCCAAATCGAAATGGCATTATCTATAAAAAAGCTAAATTTAATAAGAAACGGGGAGAAGAAATTAAAGCTTTTATGAGAGCAGTTCATAGCTGTGCTGAATCTGGAATGTAAAGGACTTCGGTTCACTCATCTCAGACCTAACCAAAGTTATATGCAAGGGTAGGCTTTTCTTAAATTCCCTTGATATACACTTCCTATGCTCATCAAGCTTTTGCTGACTAAACTGGCTTCCATTCAGTATGTCACCAGCATCAGAACATTTCAAAAAAGAAAACTGAGTTGTGACAGCATTGCCGTTGCCATACAGATGGTGCATTTGTTTGCAGCAGCAGTAAAAGTGAACACCACGAGTGATTCTGAACAGTTCTGAGATGTTTTCAACAGTGGCCCTTTATTCTGAATGACAAACATGAATTCAGAAAAGAACAGATAAAATCTGCTGAACACATAAACCAGTCAACAGGCAAGTCAGCTGAACACAGACGGACTGTGGCCATTATTCACCTTATCTGAATCCATGGCATTTCTGCTGAAATTTCCTAGGTGTAATAAATCATATGGGAGAATTGTATCCAACAGTAGCTCATCTAATAAAATCCATAAGGGATCCCGTTAACTGTCAGAAGATGAAAATCTGAGAAGACAACAGAACGTTTTTAATAAAGCAGAAGCATCAATTGTATGTTCCCTTGTTTTGGCACAAGACACTGTAAACAATTCAACAGCAGTAGCAACAGCTGTATCTTCCAGCCTGGGAACAATGCTCACTCAAAACTCTTGCGGACAGGAAAAAGGAATGCATGCAAGTGAAAAAGATGCTTTAACAGTTAGTTCTGCTTCCAAACATCTCAGTGAATATTTATTTAACATCAATTTTAATACAATGGATGAGGATCCGGTGCTTGGATTTAAAAGCACTGAATAACCTTCCACCTGAAATTCCAAGACCTGGACCAAAGCTGATGTGATTCTCTTTCAAATATCAGCACATAGCAGGGTAAGTACACAGAACGATCCCAGTCAAGCAGATGTCAAAGTTAAAAGAAAGGTTTCACAGTGAGCTTTTTTTTCAGGTTTGGTTTGGGTTTTTTCCTGGCTTTGTTCTGGAATCACACACAGTGTTTCCCTACCAGCTTCAACTAATTAAATATAGACAACTAAGAGCCAGAATTCTTTTAAATACATCTGGGCCAACATGATGCGGTTAAAGTATTCTTTTAATAAGTATACTACCACATAGGACTTTGCATATGGACATAGATTTAATTCTGAAAGGATAGCACATTTTGATGCCTACAACAATTCAACAGAAGATACTTTCCAAAACTCATGAAGATATTTAATGCATAAAAGGAGGTAGGTTATGAGCTGCCCAATCTGTACAGTGGATTTGAGTGGATACTTTCAGACCATCAGGCCATCATACAAGGAGACAGCAGAAATAATAGGGGAAAAACACTCAGAGATGTGTAGCAGACCTTGGCAAACAACAGCAACACATGTTTTGGAAGTTTATTTGTTTTCTGTTTTCAGAAGACTCCCATGTATTTTTGTAACTAATTGCTTTTCCACCTATATTGACTTGGCTCTTTTTCCACAGCTTTTGCTACCGAACATCATTCTGAAGCCACCTGACCTGTCACTGGCAGGACTTCTGATGTGAAAAGGATGAATGACGTATCAACCTGTGACAATACTGTAATTTAAATCTACCTCGTCTAACCATAAAGTATTTGACGATGTGGTCCCAGCACAAGGAAAGATATTCAACAGTGCAACTTCAGTGTCTGAAACAAAGAAAAACACTGCTTGAAGTAAGATTAATGAGAAAAGAAATCCTTACTGATGCTCACAGTACTGCAGAGTTTGAATGAGAGGAAAACACTAGTGAATGGTTTATGGGTAAAAGGTGGTAAAAGGTGCTTATTAAGGTGGGCACAGGTACAGCAGTATATATATCTGTGTAGGGGCAAAAGCAAAATTCCTAGAGCGATCTTAAGTCCTATTGACAGAAAAAGTGAGAAGGTATGACTGAGAAGGGGTTACTGCAAAGGATAAAGAAATTAATGGGATGGTTTGCTGAACAGGGCTACCTCTAATGATAATGCAGAAAGCAAGCAGATTAAATTTTGGGATATACAGAGAAAGTATCAGGAGTTACCTTACTTTCGTATTTGGCAAGTACTGTGACTGTTGTTGGCATATTGCACCTGTGTCTGATGTCCGTGACTGGTGAAGCACAAAGATTATTGATAAGCTGGAGAAGCACTACAATCACATAACACCCCTAACAAAGAGTAACATTTTAGAAGTCTTATATACTCAAGCAAAACCAGAACTTGGACAGAGAGATGAAGAATAGGCCTAGTAAGTTACAAAAACCTGTGATTTAAAATCAAATTTCAAGAGAGTCAAGTAATCACTGGAACAATTTAGTAGAGATTGTGGTGGAGTTTTTTATCACTATACATTTTCAGTCAACACTGGATGCTTTTTTAAAATATCTGACGTGGGTCAAACAAGAATTAAGCTAGGGAAGTCTGTTGCCTCCTTTATAATACAGTCAGGCATCAACGATCCATTCTTATGCTATAATTTATGAATTTCCCAAATTACAGCAAATTAGTTTTTTAGATTCTTCAGGAGCAATTATGCAGCTATGTGAAGTTTTCTATTGAATAAAAATGTAAAATATTTATGCATTTGGTGATCTTTCAACCGAAAAACATTCAATGCCATTTTTATGAAAACGAACGATCATTTACATACCAGTTGCAAAAGCACTTTGCTATCGTTCAGCTATTGCTATCTACCTAATGATTTACTGACTAAGCAGGACTGATAATTCACTTCCTATAGACATCAAGAAAAGACTGTCAAAAGAAGATCAGTGTAATTTGTTTATTACAAGTGTAGAGCAGAGACCTACTTGGAAAATATGGCAGTAGAGTTAAATCTTTATGGGCAAGATAAAGATTAATGAAAAAGAAAGGTAAAGAGTAATAAAAGCAATTATAATGCATGCAGAATGTAAAAAGTTGTTTCACTAATTTGAGTAAGAAGATGTTATTTGAATGCTATCGTTTTTTAGCCACTTTTTTGTATTGGTCTAAATCCTAAAATATAGCTAGTTTGTTTCTTTGCTCCCATGCAGATATTCTGTTTCCCTGGTTTTGAGTAAAATCTCAAGATGCACATTCACACCAAGCATTGGACAAAGCTTTAAAAAAACCCAGTGCAGAATGGATGATGGTGCTCTTTGGAGTTATGCTGAACAATAAGAAATTTGGGGAAATTTGACATCAAGTCAACGGAGGGTTGTTTTTAAAGCATGAGAACATATTGTTCAGCTTTTCCCAGAACACTTATTTAGATAAAAAAAGCCGTACGGTACATTTCAATCACTATCTCGATTCTCAATACACTATTTTAAGTTAAAACCAATGATGAGATCAAACATGAGAGAAAATTACCCTGGTTTAAACAGTTACCATATATCAGCTCATCTACAGAACAGGTAAACTTTAAATTAGAAGGAAATTCGGGATAGTTCAGTTTAGTTTAGCCTGTAACAAAAGAATCCAGTCAAATTCTTCCACATTTGCCACACCGTAATATTTCTGCAGACATTCACCAAGGCCTAGCTTGTTTGAGGTTATTTACTTTCTAGTGTTTAGCCGCAAGTTCTATCATGGCTAGCCAACATACTTCAGAGCCCTGTTGCTCTAGTAAACACGGTTTTATCTAAGGTATTTCATGCAAAAGAATTACAAAGATACTGCAAATATGCACCTGCTACTACTTCAATGCCACTACTAAGCGTGGGAAAGAAAGACGGAAAGAAGGAAGGAAGGAAGGAAGGAAGGAAGGAAAGATTCATTTCAGTCCCAGTCCTCCTGTGTGCTTATCTACTTGTATTAACAACTTTGAGGTGACCCTTTAGTAAGCAGGTGTTCAGAAACTCTTCCACCAGGAGTGGTACTTAGGAATTCACTAAATACAAGTTAGGAGGGAGGTTCAGATAATCAACACATAGCCATCAAACTGGTTATTAAGAACAACACTTCTATTCCTATAAAAAGCATGCTGCATCTCTTTAGGCCCATATAACTTGAACTACTATATATCTTTTCTTCCCAGGACTTGTTAAGTGCTAGCAGGCCTGGTTTATGATTTCTCCATGTCACCATGCCTTCTGGATCCTTTAATTGCCTCTCCTATATCAAACATAAGCTTTGCATCTGTATTTTTAATGCTCTCATAGCCTACTTTCCCCCATATCTATTTTCTGACATACAGAAAAATTTAGGCCGATTTGATTAGACTTCTGTAGTTCATCTGCTTCTTTTTCAAACAAACATCTTTGTGCTTTCTTCCATGCTGTCCTTGTTGGAGAGATTTTCTTTCAACAGCCACAAACCCAATTAATTTTCTTCATCAAATCCCACCTAATGTCTTCTTCACCGTGATGTATGCACAGGAAAAAAAAGAGTTAGGCTGACGGTGTGTTGCAAACTGTGCCTTCCCAGCTGATCAATACAGTCTCATTGTTTCCCTGGTCCGTCTGTAGCCATCTGCTGTCTTTTGTCTTGTACTTTTGAGCTCTTCAGGGTAGGAATTATCTTTTTGCCCTATATTTCTATACAGTATATCATCATAATCATAGTCCAGGATTAAGGCTGCTACAGAGCATGATAATACAAACAAATAATAGTAACGACAAAAATTGCTCCAAGTTCTTCACAGATTTTTTTTTTTTTTTTTAAATCTAAAACCTAGAAATACGACGCGGTTTGGGGGGAAAAAAATCATCAATTTCGCTCTTTTTTCAGTGCCCCTGAAAAGGTTTAGAATAGCGGTGGATGGGAATATTAATTCAAGCTTTTTAACGTAGTGCCGGGTCAGGCTCAGCAGGTCTGACAGCCTGTCTCCATTGTAACTCCTACTGGAGGCAGGGAGAGGACTCTCACGGGGGAGGAATCAGGCCCTGGAGAGCCCATGAGGCAGCGAGGAAGAGAAGCCGCGCTGTTGCCTGGCAGGACTGGTGGCTCAGGTAGAGGACCACATAGGGGCAGTTTTATGGCCATCTCTCATTTAAATCCGCCACATTTTCCTATTTATTTTTCTTTTTAAGGTGAATATCAAAGAAGTGAAAGGGCTGCAACGTCATAGAGGCTCGCAAGAAGCAAAACCCCAAGATTATCTCCGCAGCAGTCCTAATTCAGGCAGATTACTGTGAACCGCAAGTGCGAAAATAGAAATATTACCAAGCGTGCATTACGTGCGAGAGGCCTAAATTTCAGTTACCGCCGAGAATCCTCATTCCAGGGTCCTCTGTGAGCCTACATGCTCGCTGACGAGACTGTAATCTGTCGAGGGGGGTATTTTTATCTTGCACCGAACACCGAAAACTGTTTGAATTTGCCCGTCTTTCCACAGCACGGCTCCAGCAGGGACTACCTGACTCAACTCCCAAACTAGAGCCACAGCATCGAATTTCCCAACCCACTTAATTTGAAAGCCTGCCAAGATAGGTGAAAGACCTTATAAATATGTAAAGCAGGAAGTTCAAATTACAGAGTGATGTAAATTCCCAGTGATTGATGCCCTTCTAAATACAATAAAAATCCTCGAGAAAGTCCAACGTTGGTAAATCCGCTGGGCTACCCGCGCTGTCTGGCGGTGCCGCGCGGAGTTGAGCCGATGCATTGTACTTTTCGTGCGGATTTTATTTTGGATTTCTACCACTTCCTGGAGGCCAGGGGGAGGCACAGTGGGAGGAACCAAAAAACTCGGTGCCACAGCCATTTTGTTTGTGGGCAGCATGGTAGAATTCTGTCAGTCAGTATAAGGAGGGGTTTTTAAAACGGTATTTATGGAAAAACTATTTCTGCCGTAACGGATGTATCTGTTGAATTTAGTGTTAATTTAGTTCTTTCATAAGGTAGGTATTTCTATTTGTAAGTAAATCGAGTATTTCTTGGGATTCCAGCCTCCCCACTTTCCAGGAATCATGGAATTTGTTCCAGGCATGACTGGCTGTTTCGGCTGCGGCGGGGCCGGGGGTGCCCGATGCCGCGGGGGGAGGCCAAGGGATGCGCCCATCGGCACAAACTTGCTGCGGGGTTGGGAGCGGGGGCTGGGCCGGGGCAGGGGGGAGGGCGACCGGCAAAGTCTGGGAATTATTTTCTCCAGCTGTCTTTCTTTATTAATTCTCAAGAGGCGGCTGCTCTCATTGAAGGGAGGGATGAGGCGGGGGGGTGGGAAGGCTGCGTGAAGCGAGCCGTAGTTTTGCAGTGTCACCGAAAACCAGCGCTAGACTTTGGTCCTGTGCGTTTCAAAGGCGGGTGTAAAATGGCACACTGCATTTTTCCAGGCGGCNGGAGCCCATCGAGCCGCCGCCGCCGGCCCCGGTAAAGTTGTGACCCCGGCGGCGCCGGGCTCCCCCGCCCCGGCTGCTCCATTGCCCGCCGGCATCGCCCGCAGACCCGCGGGGAAGCCGCCTCCTTCCTCACCCGGCGAGCCTGGAGAGGGGGAGGAGGAGGAGAGCGGGGGGAGGAAAGGGAAAAGAAGGAAAAAAAAAAAAAAAGAGAGAGACAGAAAAAAAAAAAGTCTCACTTTTTGCATTTGCGAAATATTTTAAGGATGTTCGGGAAGCCCTTTGCAGCATGGAGGTGGCTGGTTGTAGGAGAGCGAGTATGCGGTCCATATTGTTACAGCCGCCGTGCAAGGACTGCCTTCTCCCAAGGTAAGTTTGTGGTTTTAACCGAAAATATTCGCTGGTGCGGTTTTTTTTTTTTTTTTTTAGCGTGTGTTGGTGCTGCGGAGGGTTTTCTTGTGCTGATGAACAAAACGTAGCCTTGTATTTTTCTTAGCTTTGATCTCATGTGTATCCCACCCAGCGATGTCTCCTTAAAATCGACAATTACTGAAGTCAGTTTTGTTTCCTCTTAAAAATTTTATATACGCGAGGCTTAACAGCAATTTAAGTTCGATTTAAGAGTATAAGAAGTCAGATATTTTCGAGATGGACTTGGGTTTTTTTTGATTCTGGCTTTTTGTTTGAGGGTTTTCTTTGCCGAGTAATAAACGGATCCAGGACCAAATATGTGACTGTCTTTATGAATATAATGCAGCGCTAATATATAAAGAAGCATATTATGTTGCTTCTGTATGGTCTGGTGGTGGCTAAAAGAGTTTACAATGCCATTTGTGATGGCTCTTGATGGATTACTTTAGTCTAAAGTACGGGGGGAAACTGCCCTTGGTTTGGTGAAGGTGGAGATTGACATAAGAGGGGTTTATATTAAGTTATGTCTCTTATTAAGCAGTGACCTTTTATTTGCAAATTAGCGCTCTTGTGGCAATTAGCTTAGAGTATTAGTTATATAAAGGTGCTTATTTCACCACACTTCATTTAGATGTCTTGGTTTGGTGGTGGGTTTTGGTTGGGTTTTTTTGGGGGGGGGGAGG
>VZSF01007519.1:1863617-1878168 GCA_013398295.1 Chionis minor | reverse complement strand
GATCTATTGTATCTTTTCCTTTTCTCTGTACCAAAAGTACCCGGACATCAGTTAGAAAGACGATTAAATTGTGTCTCTGAAAAATTGTAGTGTTGCATGAACTATGGCCCGGAACAGGCATGACCTCACCCTTTCGCCGGTTTGTGTAATGAAGCAGATTTTTTTTTTTAATTTTTTTTTTTTTCCTCCCCAATCCTGTACCTAGAGACCAGTTTTCTTCAGTAATGAGCTTTTCGGCCCCACCCCCGAAATGATTTTACAGTGGCTGCAGATGAAAGGTTTTTAAATGATTTTTACATACAATATGGAAGGCTTTGGCACACATTTATTGTGCAACTAGTCCATTGTTTGCTTGTTGTGAAGTTAAAGGTTCTATTCGGTAGCAGTTATTAAACCCTAAGGTTCCCCCTTGTTTGTGTGCTTGCATATGCAGATTTCTTGTTGAGGTCTGTAGGAGTTTGGATTGTGTGTGAGGGTGGGATTGTAAAGAAGGGAAAACCTAATGTAGTCCTTCAGATTGTACCAGGATTCACCTCAGGTGGGTGGGTTTTTTCTTTCCTGTTGCTAACTGGAGCATGCGTTTTGCACGTATTTATAAATAGATATATATATATTAATGTGTGTTGTTTTTCATTTGTTACAAGCTACAGATGAGCTCGGTTCTAAGTGCAAGTGTTTTAGGAGGCTTTCTGCTAACATCCATATTAGGTGTTTAAGAAAACAGAAGTGATTCATCTTCCAAGAAGGTGGGTGGGAAGACATAGACAAGCCTCTGATCAGAGCATATATTAGAAAACTCAACAGGTTCAGGAATAAGCTCAACAATACATTTAACACATTTTTAAGGAATCAATGTGTGTATTATTTTGGAATGATATGAAGCTGACAATTTTAAAGCCCTTTACACCTATTTTACATTTCAATGTCCTCGTTATTTTCAAAGACTAAATTTGACAAATACAGGACTGTTTGAAACAGTCTCTAAACTTCTCATGAGTATTTTAATCTTTAAAAATGCATTTTGATTTTGTTTTTCAAAAAGTTTGCTCATTAAATTATCTAGTTTTATGGAAACTGATAGACGATTTCAAGTAGGTCTCTGTAATGGTGTCTTTGTTTTGTTTTTTGTTAAAGGAAGGTAAAATTGACATCTGCCTTAGGTAAATATATCTTGCAAACTTCTTCCAGTAAGAGACATCTATATCCAAGACAGCAGTCAGCTTTCGTCATGTCTCCTCTGTCAGAGCAGATCTACCTTTATGAAGTCTTGGCTGGAGCATAGAGTCCCATTGGCCCATGACAGCACAATGTGACCATTACATCATCAGTGTCCTGGTCGAACTGTCTTAGGTCTTGAGGACAAATACCAAGATATGAGCCCTCTGAGAAAGTGTGGATTTTGGACCCGATCACTAGGTCCCAAGGTTGGCATTTTGGGTTATGCCAATGGAAGTAAAGCCAATTGTTGTTGCAATCTGTTACAATAATTATAAATCTTAGAGAATCGCTAGATTATTTACATCTGTGTAATTCCGATACAACTTTCATTTACTACTTTACATTGTGTAGACCAATGTTCAGTTTGCTCATCCATGGACAACAGTACTGAGCAAATGAGAAATTACTGAAGGTAATTTCATGCTTCTGCTCCCCTTGTCATCCTGGACTATGGAAGCAGTGATTTTTATTTTTTTTTTTTTGTGACTGCAGCCTGTGTATGCAGGCCATGAATGAGCTGATTGCTAGGGATCTTGCTGCTCAGAGGCAGCTTCTAGCTCAGTGAGGTCAGCAAGAACATGAACGCTGAATAGAAACCTGCTTCACACCTGGTCTTCTTTCTCCCCTTCAGCTGGGGCTGCTCTTTAACATTGGTTATGGTTTTGCAACTTTGATGCTGCATTTGATGAAAGTGTCTGTTCTCACTCATACCAAGCCATAAGGTGAGAGGAGTAAAGTGCTGGTGTTTTGCAATTCAGCAGTTTCCTTGCTTCTCTTCTGCTTCCTTCTTGAGCCATTGTTGAACAAGAAGTAGTTCCCAGCAGATGTGTTTCCAATAAGGAATAAGAATTGATTAAGATTTAGCATCCTCTCAAAGCTAAATAGCAGCTAATTTACCTCCTGCATCTTCTGCAGAAATGCCTGGAAGAGTCATTAGTGAGGGGTAGCTCTGTCTTGATTGTGTGTTCTCCTCACCCTGCTCCTTCTGGAGTGCCTGTCTGGAATACCAGGACCTAAACCATAAAGGGCAATTCTTGCTGGTTTTGTTTTCCTTGGTCAGTTTCTTCATTTTGTCCCCTGTATATCCCTCCCTTTCGATGATGGCAAAACAAGTATGTTTTTCTCCTAGTAGAGTTTCCCTTTTACCTAGAAACTCTATATAGGCGCCATACAACTTTCAGAGATATTTGGCTCTCCTGGCTTAAAATTATTTAAAGTATAGCATTCTACTGTAAAGCAAATAATCTTTTCCAAGGTCTTAACTCATCCTGACTGACCAAAACGTTCTGTGTGCCTTCACGACATTCCTCCAACCAATATTACTAGTATTATATACCCAAGTAAGAGGCACAGGGTAAAGATGGCTGTCTGTCTTAAAACTGTCATAGAAGTGCACGTGTGTAGATCCCAGGCAGATTTAACCAGCTTCCAAAGTTAGGCAATAATAACAGGAAAACAGTTCCCCAGATGTGTGCTAGTGGTAAAAAAGAACATTGTTTGGGACTAGGTTCAAGTAAAAGCCGTAACTCCTGTTTCATTCACTCATATACCATTGCGTTCTCTATTTTCCTACAGGTGATAATATACCTTGGCAGGTAGGACTCCTGGCTATTCCCTATTGAGGGTTCTATACTATTCATTTCTTCCTTGATTCAACACTCAACAAGGCTTCAGGAGGTGGAGGGGGAAGGAATCTTTATGTTCTAAACCTCGTGACATAGTCTGCTTTCTCACCTTTCTTATTTCATGACTTTGCTATTTGTAGTACTCCACACATGTCTGCATCAAGTTGTAATAATGAATAACTTCTTTTGAACTCGCTTCAAGGGTCACCTCTTTCCCAGCTGGGAACAAAGGATGACGTATTTCTTGCTTGCTTCAGACTCTCATCTTCTAGAAAGGCAGGTCCCTCCACACCTCTTCCAGACTGGTATTTGCATGGCTTTTCAGTGTTACGAAATAATCTGCTCTACCTCCTATATGCCAGAGGAAACTGCGATGGCTAGCGCATCCTTCCGCCTTTTAGCATTCGTCGTATTTTTCCTCTTTTATCAGATAGCTCAAGCAGTTAATTCACGTTGTAGCGAAGTGGTCCAAATCTTTGAGACAAACCTATATTTTAAATGCTTTAATAAACGTACAGGATGGGGGTGGGGGTGGAATATCAGTCCTTTGGAACAGAATTTCTCCAGCTTGCTGTCGTGAGCAACAAAGTATGCCTGGGACACATACGACCCCATACCGGCGGCTTCAGCTCACATGAGCCTCTTTAGATTCTTGGCTGTCATGTTTCCAGTATATCGTGTTACCACTGGACTGGACTGTCCTTTTGCCCCAGGAGCAAGATAATACCAATACTACAGATTTCCTTAATAGGATGTTTTGTTCGTAAATTCCCTGCTGATAATAGCTAGAGTCTGAAATTGGTTGTCAGGATTTGACCCTTAAAGAAGTCAGTTTAAAGCAGTGCTTAAAAAATGAGTACATTTGCTAAAAAAACTGTTCTTTCTGCTCACCCCCCTGTATAAACAACAGAGGGAGATGGGAACTGCCAAATAATATGTGAGTACCAGCCTTCCCTAGTTGTGCAGGGAGGGAAGATGCCGTTATGGAGGTCCCAGCTGGTAAATGGGAAGTTGCTGAGAGGCATACAGTACCGTACAGTGGAAAACAGTAGTCGTGGATGCCAGTGGCTGTCGATTTCAGCACCAGTAAAAATCACAAGAGCTCTAAAAACTAGGCTTCCCGCAGTCTGTGGGAACTCAAACCTGGAGCAAATGGTTTCAAATGGTGGGATGCTCTCCCACCATTGCTGTTGTTGAAGATAATTTGGACCATTTTGGAGTGAAAAATGTTAGGGAAAGAGGAAAAAAAGGAGTTAGATTTTTACAATGGATTAGCACTGGAATTCCCAGATGAAGAGGACGGCTGTGTGTCATCCTTGCTCCCAGAGCTACTTCATGGATTTTACTCAGTGTTTAAATGTAAAATGTAGGAAGGCCCAGGAACAGCAAGAAGAATAAAGGACTTGCTCTTCCCAGAGCAATCCTCTTTTTGTGAGGTTCGATTTTGGTTTTTCTCTGGGACCTGTGCTTAGGAGCGTATGCTTAGATAGGTAATGAGCCTGTAAGGTGTTGTTAGCTCATGCTTTGGTGGATTAACAGTAAACTATGCTTCTGAGTAAATTAGAATCACTATATCATAAACACTTAATGTAGAAATCTCTTCACCTGACTTTAGAATGGTACCATTAAATCTGTAATCCTAGTCATCGAAAAGAAACACGTCAAGTAAATCACATCTTTAAATAACAAACAACAAAAAGATCCCAACAAAAAAAAAACCTGAAATTTTGGATTTGTGTTGTGATATGAACCATATTTTAAACTTCACTGACTATCCTGATCAGATCTTTATCTGCATAGTATGACTAGCTCCGATGTGAATGCCCTTAATAAGATAAATCCCATGCCCCAATGTTTGATATACTGACTCGTGCATGATTTAGGTAATGAAAAGTTAGATCTTAATTTTCTCTCCCCTTTAGAGCTTTAAGAAACTTGTTAAATGGAAGTAAGACCTCCCTGGCCTCACAGGTGTGTGCATCTTGAATATTCGTTAACACAAATAAGAGAGAGTTTTCCATGTTTGTTCAAACAGGCTAAAAAACCAGGTGACTCAGTCTGAGCCTTTCAGCACTATGGGCATCCCTTAGGTCCTTTATCTGTTTAATAAGAATATTGGTGCTGCCATAACCTCACGACTAAAGGCATAATTTCTTCGAAGGGTCCTTTTACCTGAAAGCTTTTCATCTGTAATGCCAGGCATAGACAGGGCATGTTACCGTGGTTCAGAGAGTTTTTTCTTAAGAAAGTTAAAAACTTAATTTCAAATGTTATAATGCAGAGCAGTTATGTTATTTGTGATGGTCTTAAAGGTATCCATACAAGACAGAATATCTTGATGCTTTTAGACAATGTGATTGTGTATTCACAATTCAAGAAAAGTGCCACAATCAACATCTTTTAAGGAGAAGCTATGCTGGATAACATAGGGGAAAAATCTTGTCTCATGACTCTACATACAGACATTTTGTTTGGGCCATATCCATTTATAATCACTTAATGAATGAAGATTCCATAAGAAAGTATTCTGATTTCTTTTGTCACCTCTGAGTCAATTTCCAAACTGGCTATGGCAGGAATCTGTGGGACTTGGAAGCTCTAGTCAAGCAGATTTTCAGATTAGCTACTTTAATGTGAGAAACGGTTTTCCTTCCCGTCTTCTATGTTCTCTCCTGATTTTATTTTATTAATTTTTTTTAATTAGGTCATGGCCTTTTGTGCTAACGCTTTTCTTGAGTTCCTTACAAATCAGATAAAGTTCAGCAGACTGTCACTTGTGACCAGTAGCTGGCTTGTGCTCAGCCCCCTGCATTAATGACAGTGGTCTGTCCTCTTCTCTTGGACAGCTCGGCAGAGTGCCAGACAACAGCAAAACTAACCATATTTAATAAGACAGTGAGAATGGAGTGTCTGTATCAGAGGGGTGGGGGGTGAAAGGTGAAAACCTTAACTGCTTGTACTTTAATTGAGTTGAGAAAACTACTTTCCACTCAGTTGTGTTTCTCAGGATGTTCTCCCTTACACCAGACTTGGGGATTTCACTGGGGGAGGAGAAGAAAATGCCAATGATATCACATCAGCTTGGAATTTCTGAAACCGCCTACGTTAAATATATAGAGAAAATAATTTAAGATGGTTTGTCTATCTTTCTTCTCCAGGCAACTTCATATTTCCACCTAATCCAAAACATTTTCCCTCTCAACATCTGCCCAACTCTCTCACAAGTTTTTTGGATTCTCTGAATGTTGAAAGACCTCTGAAAATGTATTTTCTTCAGGTTCACGCTCTCAGGGTTTTCTATTTTTATGCCTCTGATGTTATAATTAAAAAAAAAAAAAAATTCAAAATGCTTAGATCAGTTCTGTATTCAGATCTAGCCTCCTCTACTGGATATATGCTTAAACTTAGTTTCTTAGTTTTCTTTACTAAAAAACCCAGTGTTATTAATTAGGACTGTCTGAAGTGTATATTTAAGTGTTTGCTATAAATATGACCATGATTAATTTGTATCCCAGAAGACAAATAATACCTTGATAACATTCTATCTTATGCTTTATTTGGAAGTATAAATCAAACTACAGTGTGTAGTGTAAAGGAGTCCACATCTGAGGTTGAAAGATATTTTTTTGTGTTCTTGCAAACCAGTAACATCAGACTTGAAATCCAAAAGCTGAGTTATTTGTGGGTTTTTTCCTTTCCTTGTATTTAGCCTAAGTAAAGATGGTATAGACTGTATTAGATACTTAATAACACAATCCTATTGATCTGGTCTGGAATTCATGAGGTTGGTAGGTAAATCCCACTAACATTTTTTAAAAAAACCCAACAAAAACCAAAACAAAACCTTGACCACTCACCCCAGTCTAAACAAGTGCGTTAGGAAAAGCCTTTTCATTCCAAGATGAAAGTATACTTTCCTGCACCAAAAGATTCATGAAGCCTAGCTAATTCCTATCTAGGCATAAGTCAATGTTTTCCTGAATTGCCTGAGGCAAGCAAATATACTACTTTCATTCTGATTCAGGAACTGCAATTTAAAGTTTTTGATGCTATAGGCTAGATATTGGACTAGAACTCGACATTATTTAACATCAGCAATATAATTCTGAAGTTCTGCAAATAGTTGGTCATACTGTCCAGAAGCTCTGAAGCATTTGGAATAATTTTCATAGATTGACTTGTAAGATAGAAATCCTAGCTTGGGAGTGTAAGGTATTAAAATAAATTATTTATTTTAAAAGCAAAATTTGAAAAGTTAGAGCATATGAGCTTACCTGGATTGAATTTGCTGTGTATTTCACAGAATCACCTGGGTTGGAAGAGAACTTCAAGATCATCGAGTCCAACCATAAACCTAACACTACCAAAACCACCCCTAAACCACATCCCTCAGCACCACGTCTACCTGTCTTTTAAATACTTCCAGGGCTGGCAATTCTACCACCTCCCTGGGCAGCCTGTTCCAATGCTTGACAACCATTTCCCTGAAGAAGTTTTTCTTAATATCCAGTCTAAACCTCCCTGGCATAACCTGAGGCCGTTTCCTCTTGTCCTGTAGCTTGTTACTTGGGAGAAGAGATTGACCCCCACCTCTCTACACCCTCTTTCCAGGTAGCTGTAGAGAGCGGTAAGGTCTCCCCTCAACCTCCTTTTCTCCAGGCTGAACACCCCAGTTCCCTCATCAGCTCCTCGGAAGACTTCTCTATTTGCACATACCTAGAGCCATGCAATTAACAGCGTAGCAGTAAACTTTAGAAAGTTATGCAAGGGAGTGTAGCTTGGCCCCAGTGTCCTTCTTTATCCTGTGACAGCCTCAGGTTTATGTGGTGCTGTGGGGTGTAGGTTTGTAGCGGGGATTTTTTTTCTTTGGTAGGTTTTATCTTAATGGTCAGCGAAGGATTCAGGACCGTGTGCGTTCCTGTGCCTACCATCAAAACTATATACAACCATAATTTCTCTGTGTTGTACATTTTAGCCTTCCGCCTTATCCTATGTAGAATATCAAAGTAATCTATACTTAGCTCTTTGATTAATGAATTAGCAGTTCAGTTGGCAAGAGAAGGTGGGGCTTTTTAATTTGGTGTAGGTTTTTTGTTTGTTTGCTTGGGTTTTTGTTTGTTTTAGTTTGGGTTTGTTTTGTGGTGGGTTGTTGTGTTTTTTTTTTTTTTTTGGAGGGGGGTGGTTGGTGGTGGTGGTGTGTGTGTTTGGTATGGGTTTTTTTTTTTGTTTTGGGTTTTTCCCTTCTGCTGGTCCTTGTACTGGAAACACATAACATGTGATTAACTTCACTTGACTCAGAAATTATTCATGTGTTACAAACCAATGTTTGCAGAAGTCCATGCCTAAATTAGAGGTGGCTAGCTTATCTGCCCAACTCGCATTTGATTTACCGTAATGTTTTAGAGTAATTAGCATGAAAGAAGAATAAAATGTGATTTTAATATTATTATTGTTTTGTATTTCAGAATACAAAATGTTTTGGATAAAGTTTAAAAAAAACCCAGAGCATAAAGTCAGGCATTTTCTGATTTATTTTTTTTTCCCCCTCCTTTTTTTTTTTTTTTTTTAATTTGCAAAAAGGTTACATTTTAAAACTTTGTCTATCTTACTACTGCTTCCACGAAACAATCTTTCAGGACTGAGTTGCTGGGGAAGACGACTAAAGCAAGAAATTGGGGTGTCTAGCATAAAATTTTGGAGGGAAGACACATTACAGAATGGAAGACTAAAGGAGAAACTCATAAATCACTTATCTTTCAACTCTTACAATTCTTAGGATAACTATTCTGAATCCAGTAAAACTTACACAGAGAAAGATGTCTTTCAATACAGAAGAATCTCAGCACATTTTTTTGTCTTTTTACTACTGCCATATCTAACAGAATAACTGCTTCCACTGTTTTGTGTTTTCCCTCCACACATAAAAACTGAAGTCTCCGGAAGCAACCATGTAAAGGAGGCCAGTTCTTTTCTATGCTACTAAAAAACTCCCACAAACCCTTTGTGCTTCCAGATACATTTTACGCAAGAGAATGGTCAAATGGGCTCTACCTGTAGAGGTGATGTTTGGACAAATACTGAGTCTGTAAAATAAAAATCCTAAGTCACTAGTTCTGCTCCTCCTGTGGGGGCAACTGCCTCTGCCATCTTTAAGAGCAAAAGCAGAGATGTGGTAATAGCTTTTGCTGCTCCTCTGTTAGCTTTGTTTCTTCTCAGTAAGAGAATTGCTGGCTGGTGGCTTTTCCTCCTCTTTCGGATGATAGCTCAGTGGTGTAACACCTCTCAGGTTCAGACAGCTTCTCTGAGGATGCTGGACTCTACTTTTGAATATGTATGGCTGACAACGTGTTCCCCAAGTAGGATTACACCATGAAATTGGCATCTAACTCCTTTCACTCATGTGGAAAAATGCTGCCTATTATATATGTACTTGAAACTATAAAACCCCACTCGAACACAGTGGTATGTAATCAGTCTGAAAGAAAATAAGAAATCATTCATTTATAGACTAGTTCAGATACTAGTGAAGGTTTTCAAATACAGCATATGACAGTGTATTAGTTCTAGTATCCGCAAACTGGATCATGCAAAGCAAGAGGGCAGTGGCAATAAGCTGTAGCTACTGGGGGAACATAACTTCTAACACGGATCTCTTCAAGTGGTTTTTATTCTGATTTATGCAGTTGGGGTTTGGGTTTTTTTTGGTGAGTTGTTGAGGTATCTGATTGGATTCCCACTTGGTACCCAGCGCAGCTTCAGAAGTACAAATGAAGGGGGAGTGCAGCTACAGAGGAGAAGGCACGAATGGCAGGGTGGAAAGCAGGACCACGGTATCTTAAACCAGTGTTGTTAACAAAGGCAACACCTGAGGAAGTGATAGTCTCATGCAGAGAGCCTGAGAAACGACAGAACTATTGCTCATTTCAGCCTATCTTGGGTTTGTTACCATCACCGATGGCAAACTAATGTTGCCTTGTGATTTCCTGTGTGTAGTTTTAAAAGGTGAAACCTGTTGATCACATTGTAATTCCTTATCCAGTTTAAAGTAGGGCCCCTTGCAACAAAGTGTTAAAACTTCATATGTCATTTCAAGAAAGCCAACTTCTGCCTTCCTGTTCTGAGTGTTAAGGCCGCAGCTAATTTTGTGGTGCTGCTTTACTGGTCATTTCTAGTAACATGCAGCTCATGAGAACAGCAATCATTGGTTTTATGGTGGAAAAATCACACGCGTGTGTTAAACTCTTCTCACATTTTATCAGGCTGTTATATCTCCAATTTTTAAATTTTTTAGTCAGCTTTGGAATCTAAAAGATCATGTTTACTGACTAGCTGTGGAACAGTAGCAGAAATTGGAGATTAAATGCAGTATGATCCCTTCTCGTCTCTAGTTGGTATTCTGCAGTGTAAATTGGAAGCGCTTACAAAAAATAAAAGGCAACTAAAAGATTTGGCCATGAGTACACGTATCTACCTGTTCACTACAGAAACAAAAATTCATGTATATATATGTATGACAAATTACTTTCCTCTCATTGAGGCAAGAATTGAGGAAGAGATTTACTTGGTCACTGCTTCAAATTCTGATTCAGAAAGAACGTTCAAACAAGCCTCATGCCTATTGCATCTCAACCACGAACACCTAAAATAACTAAGTGAATATACCACACCATTTGAGACACCAAAGCTATGAAATGCTAAATTATCTTTCAAAAGAATGGCAGAAGTTATTACAAAGGCAGTCTACACTAGTTTTGTAGTATGGGGTCTGAACTTTTTAAATACGTTTGACAGTTCCATTATCTCTTTTAAAGACAGGCAGTTGACACCAGCAAATAAGGTGAAATTCACTATGAATTACATCATTCATGGCTGAAATCTTCGTGCTGTTAAGGTAATTTCTATATGCATCCACGTACTACTGTAAGGTCACATTTTATAAAATAACGAAGAACCTCTAGTGTCATATTTGCCTACATTTATCTCATTTGAATCCAAACTCCAGGTAGCTCACTGAGATGATATAAAAGAATATAGGTAGCTGTAATGTTAAAAAAACATAACCAACAGTAGAAGGATAGCTGAGAAGCAAATTTGAACAGAAGCATCACTGCCAAATGTAAAACAGGAATACACATACAGAATCCGTAATAGCTTATTACAGAACAAGAGACACCTATATCTTTCCAAAAACTCCTAAGAGTAAGTCATTCTGGAAAGAAACCTGAGTGTGGTAACTTCAAAACATGTAATTTCTTAATACTTGATTACTGAAAGTGGGGGGAAAAAAAGGACCAGTGATACTTTATATCGGTTATGGGTATTCAGCATTTATGGACATAAAAGGCAAAAAACGGGTCAACAAAATTACTATATAGATAAATGATGAGTTAGTGAGCTCTACAATAGTAGAAGCAGGGTGTAAAGTAGTCTCAGAGTGGAAAAAAAAAGAAAATTTGCAAATACTTGTGGTTATGCAAATTAGCATATAGTTTAGTATACTCAACATATTCCTCAGTTTATGAAAATACTGTATTATCTACTTTCTGTAAGAACTATTATTCAGTGGTTGGCAACTGAGAAACATGTTTTACCTTTAACATGCTCTATTTTTAATTGCTGTCTGCTACAGTTTTAAGCAGGTACGAGAGAAGTATGGCCAGAGAAAATGAATGTATGTAAGGAGACAAATGTACTTGATTTCTAATCCTAGTTTGACTCTGGATTTCAGTGTATCATTATTTTGGAGGGGAGGGGAAGGAAGGAAGAAAGCTTAAAAAAACCCACAAAACTAACAAACCCTTCTTCCAGTGAGGCTGGAGAGTAGAATGACATCAAATGTTCACTGCTAATATGATGTATTGCTGTGGATATTTATTTTCTGAAATAAACAGGCTCTCCTTAAAAGTAGAACAATAGTAAAGTCATAAATGCAGTATCAGCTTTTATATTGTACTTAGTTTCAACCTTTAGCTTCTTTATTTTATACTTGCCTTTATATAATGTACTTCATTGGAGATAAACTGATGTAAAAAAATGAGAACAAGAATATTAAAAAAAATTATTTTTAGAAGTTGAACAACTGTATCCTAGAATTTTATACCCTTAAAATACCGAGTTGCTTGATTCCAGAAAGCACCAAAAATGACATACAGTTTAACCTATATATGCCCTTTATGCATAGCTATTTTGTGACTAGAACTAATGATTGCTGTTAGAACAGGAGCCAATATGAACCCATGTTCAGAAGACTACAATTCATGCTTAAAGAAACTACTGAAAATCTTTGGTACAACAAATGAGTTTGCACCTACTGTGTGGTTTTTTTGTTTTGGTTTTGTTTTGTTGGGGTTTTTTTTGTTTGTTTTTACTCAGAGCTAGCAAGGAGTATTTTGGTTGTTATGCAAAACATACAAATTTTACATTAACTACTGTCATAGTGCAGCACTGATGCCTACAAATGTAATGTGAGCATTCTGGTAAATGCTGTAAAATGGCAAAACTTAAAATATATTTGCATATGGCAACTGAAAGGAAGGTAAAATAGAAACATCAGTCTGTTTATGTTCTATGCTTTTTCCTGTTATCACCTTTATAGAACAGAAATTTGTGCTGATGTCGCATTGTTTTCAAATGTCATACTTTTCATCTTACTAGCAAATTAACTTAGGTAATTTTGAGGACTAATCAACTTATGCTACAAAATAGTTAAATGCAATCTATTTTATTGGCAAAACATTAAAAGCTGATGAGTCTGAGTTTCAGGCCAAAATTCGTTCTTAATGCATACTGTCCTGTTTGTATCCAAATGTTATTGTCCATTCTGCTTGTTCTGCAATTTTCTCAAGCCTGTGGCAGGGTTAGAAATGCAAAGGTCAATTAAGGATAAGTTTAAACTTGAATATTCTCTCTTTGTATTTCAGAATATTTTCTGTACTTCACTTTTCATTATATATTGTTTTTCTTTCATCAGTGGAAGTGGAGAGTTATGTTTAATGGCCTTAGTTTTTGCTTAGCTGCCAGGTATTTAATTTTCATTTAGCGTTTTAGGTCAAAGCCAATCTATGATGGTGTGGGGGGTTTGGGGAGGTTTGTGGTTTTTTGTGGTCGTCACCTTATCTGTCTGCTAGTTGCGTAAACTAAATTATTCAGTATTTGTGGAAAACTGTAGATGTTTTATGTGCAATTTATTTTAGGATTACTTTAGGATTACTATTTCTAGCTAGTGTGTGCTTTAAGCTTTAAAATTAGCATAAAAAGCAGTATGCCATTTTAACATTTGGTTCTGTTGTAACTACTGAAATACAAATGAATACAGTGATACTCCTTAGTTCATGCCGCTGTCCTTTAAAAAAAGAAACAAACAAAAACCAACACAAAAACCCCACAACCATCCTAGTAAAAAAAGAAAAAAAAAAAAAAAAAAAAAAAAAAAANAAAAAAGAAACAAACAAAAACCAACACAAAAACCCCACAACCATCCTAGTAAAAAAAAAAAAAAAAAAAAAAAAAGAAAAAAGAAAAAAAAGAAAAGAAAAAAAAAGGTCTAATTCACCCTAGCAGCTATCTCCCACTGCATTACCCATTTGCAATACAGACAGAATTTCCTGTCCCAGAGAGGTTGTGAAGGTAAATGACTTGCAGGTGAAATGGTTTGGGAGACCTATGGGGAAGTCAGACACGCAAATAGTCAGCTTGAAACCGCTGTTAACAACTGCATCTAGCAATATTTCATCCAGCGGCGAGGAGTCGTCTAAGGTTGAGGATGGTGGTGGTATTATTATTTATTATTACTATTGAGGTGATGGGATTAAAAAAATGACTTGCGCTTCTATTATAGATGTATAGATTTTAAAATTAGTAAGGAAATCAAGGCTTTTTTAAAGCTTTTGTTACATTTATGTCCTATTTCTGAAAATTCTGTTTCCCAGGGGTAACGTGTGATAGAGTCCTGTCTACTGCTGCTCATCTAACAGCACAAAACTACAATGTGGGTTGGTTTTTTTGTTTTTTTTTGAAGTGGAGGGATGCTTAAATTCAAACAAAGATCGGTTTTCTCACACTTGTTAACGGAAATAAACATCAAGAAGAGGGATTTATGTACGGTTTAACTATAGAACTGGGATTAGACGATGCCCTAACGCAGGAACATAACGTGCAGGGGCGCGGGAAGCGTTCCTGAGCCAGCCGGCTCCGGCACCGGCCTGGGAGAAGTGGGATTTGAGGTGTTTCTGGCTGCGCCGTGGGGACGGGACTGGGACAGGCGAGGCTCCGCATCCCCCCGCGCTCGCGTCCATTTAATCCAATCACTGAGGCGTCAAGCAGGTCACCTAACGAGACGCGCCCAATTAGTCCCAGCCCTTGCGCGCAGCGAGCGGCCTTGCGCGGGTAACCGGTAACTTAAATCCCAGCAAGGGTTAAACTAGTTCACGTGGCTGCAATTCGCTACCGGCCCGAGTTTCTGAAAGGCTCAGGGAAACGGGCTGGAAACGCCGCTGTGGAGGCGGCCGGTTCTTACAGCTCTCCACGTAGTCGGGGAGGTGCCCGCGTTTCTCCTTCGTTCAGCGCCGATTCGGCTCATTCGTTCGACTCGGCCGGGCGGCGCGGGGCGGGACGGAGCCCGGCAGGCAGGTGCCGCTGAGCGGGCAGGGGGCGCCGCCGCCGCGGGGCTCGGGCTGGGCGCTGAGGCGGGGAGCGCTTCCCCCGCCCCG
>VZSF01007519.1:1773000-1862462 GCA_013398295.1 Chionis minor | reverse complement strand
CGGGGAGGAGCGGGCGGCCCGGCCCGGCCTGGCCTGGCCCGGTCCGGCCTGGCCTGGCCCGGTCCGGCGGGCCCGGGATCCGGGCAGCCGCGCGGGGCCCGCCGCTGGAGCGGAGTATTCTCTGCCCGCGTCCCCGCGCACGTGTTGCGGCGGCGTACCTTCTCCCGACGGGCGGTGAGGCTCGGAACGCCGCCGAGCTGCCCCGGCGCGGGCCTAGCTCTGCCTTGCTGCTATGGTTTTTATTTGTTGCCAGAAGTAGAGAGCGGAAGGGTGTCTGCTTGAATTTATTTGAAAACTCTGTAAGTGCCTTCAGAGACAGGCGTGGTGTAAGTAAAATTGTGACGTTCGCTACGTGGAAATACAGAAGTCAGTACTGAAATACTACTCAAAGTAAGAAGATCTGAGTTTGGAGACCACAAGTCTAAATGCAGAAGTCAGTACTGAAATGCTACTCAGAGTAAGAAGATCTGAGTTTGGAGACCACAAGTCTAAATGCAGAAGTCAGTACTGAAATGCTACTCAGAGTAAGAAGATCTGAGTTTGGAGACCACAAGTCTAAATGCAGAAGTCAGTACTGAAATGCTACTCAGAGTAAGAAGATCTGAGTTTGGAGACCAAAAGTCTGTCCCTTCCCTCTCTGTTTTGCTGTCTCAGTGGAGATGGAAACTTAAGCCTTTTTGAACTTCAGGATCACTTAATCGTTCACTCAACCAACATGTTCCAGGATAGGTGTAACATTCAATAGCTGTTATTGCTGAAAACCCCTGCTGAAGTGCGTTTTTTGCTATTTTCGGTGTTGGCAGATTTTTAATTATTCCCTTACTGTAAGCAGTTTTCCATATTTGTGCATTAAGCACAGCAAATGAGAGAGAACTGTAGAAATACAATTATGTTAACGGGTTTTGAAATCTTGTGATGAGAACAAACGTGACAACTTCATAGTCTTTGAGTTTTGCTAGCTGTCAGGCTTCCATTGTCCTTTGAAAATGTTCAAGGCCAGGCTGCATGGGGCTTTGAGCAACCTGGTCTAGTGGGAGGTGTCCCTGCCCATGGCAGGGGGGTTGGAACTAGATGATCGTTGAGGTCCCTTCCAACTCTAACCACTCTGTGATTCTGAGATGACAGGCTGTAAGGTTCCTGTTTGTGTTTCTGGACGCAGCAAACCTTTTGAGTTACTTCTCTAAAACTCGAAATACACATATCTTCTTTAAAGATAGCCTTTTTTTTGTGACACTATTGCTTCTCAGGTAAACTAATCTCTGAATTTTTATGAAATGTCATCTGGCTGAATGATTTCTGGAGAGTAGTACTCCTTGCATGTTGTCATCTCCATTCAGTAACTACTCTTTGAGGCTTTTCTAGTGTAACTGCCTACCATTTTAACATAATCCAATATTTCTATGTCCTGTTCAAGTTATAAGTTGCTTTAAACATCCGCTAAAAAGCATATTGTGAAGAATAGGGGTTTTTTGTTGGTGGGGTTGGGGTTTTTATGGTTTTGTTTTGGTGGTGTTTATTCTTGTGAAGATGCTCAAAACTTTACCATGGTATCCGTTTAGTAGTAGTATTTAAGCAGTGGGTAGCTATGCTTAGATGCTCGTGTTTCTTTTGATGCAGTAGACCTGTTCTGAATTTATACCTGTAGATTCTGAATATAAAAGAGAGCATCCTTAATTTCCACTTGTACCACAACTTTAAATTTTGCTATGTTTGCTGTGATGCTTGCTTGCTGAGTTTAATTCTCAGTTAAAGTGAGCAAGTGTGCATGCATGCTTTTATTTATGTAGAAATGTCAGGTTGCTATCTTTCTCTTTTACTGTTTGCCTGACAGTTGCAAGTTTTTCAGGCTAGAAAGTTACACGGTGTAACTATATAGCTTCCATAAACCCAGAGATATATGTCATAGCTAAGGAAAAGTAGTCATGGGCAACAGAAAACTTGTAAATGATAATTTACAAAGACTTGTTTCCATGGTTAATGTGATGCTTTTGTTTACTAAATCTAGCTTTGAGGGTTAACCTTCAGAGCCATAGGTGTAAGTAGACACAGTTAAAGTTTCCTCATGCCTTTGTTTTAAGCATGTGGACACACACAAACATACATCCCCAAGAGAGATTTGCTTGCCATCAGTAAGCACAGGTGTCTTCCTGAATCTTTTTCGGATCATCTTACATAAAATAGTTGCTGTTAAACTCTTTTCCCTTCTTGTTTCTGCAAACTTGCTGAGTTTCCTTTCTTCCCTCTTCTTGCCCCCAAAAGCTTTCTCTTTGGTTTTATGTGGGTGTTGACAACAGACATGTGGTTGTTGACTGAAGTTATGGCAAGCCACACAGGTTTAACGCACTGCTACATTCTGTTTCCCAGACTTCATGCCATGCAGGATTTTAGAAAGTTGGGAGTTGTTTGTGCTATGTAACAGTTAAAGAGTTAAGAAGGTTTTTTTTTCCTAATACTTACAAAATATCTATTATTGTCATATCATCTATTTCTTCACAAATAGGCGGCAAAGTGTCTGTAAGAATCTGGGGGGAGCGGGCAGCTTCAACTAGTGTGAACAGGCATTTATAACTATTTTATAAATAGAATTCTGACATTGCCTGGAGTTTTGCATAAATGTAATTTTAAATGAACACATATTTGGAGTTAAGAGCTCTCCTCTTGACTAAATAACTTTCCCTAGGGAAAAATGCAATCAAAGAGATAAAATATTCAAGCATCAAGTCACAAGATATTTACATGACTAATTAGTGTTTTGATGCACAAAAAGGAATCTATTTTGATTCCCTTTCATCTTCTCTTTCTCCCATCCTGTTCCTACAAAGAATAAGTATGGAAAATATTACATCTTTATTATTACAACTGGAAACTTCAGTTGAGCTGTGATGTTCTGTAAGAGTCTTCTGAGGAAAACCTTGCAAAGTTAATCTGAGTTCTAAAATATGAAGTTGATAAGAGGGATGTAGTAACTCTTTAAAAAGAAGTGGCAACTGAGGGCCTTAAAGTGATGTTAATTCTGTTAGCAATTAGAGTATACCTTTCTGCTTACTAAGTCATAACCTCAGTTAGTGGTTTTGTTTGCAGGTAAAAGACTAAGAAGCTCTTTGGCACAGAGACAGTGGTACTTGAAGTTATCAACTGATACTGTGTTCTGACAGTTGGTTTAGCTCCCAGGTTTCTTGTGTAAACACATTGTGGCTGTTGCCAAGTCTGTTGCTAAATCTAAGAAACTAAAAACTATCAGGAGACATATGCATCTCTAAAAAAGAAAAAAGCCTTCAAAATGTAATGGCACTTCTTATGCAACACTAAACATTCCCTGTATTATCTCAAAATCCTGTTTTTGAGCAGAACACATCCTTAGCATTGTAGTGTTGAGAACTAGGCTGTTAATAATATAGTAATGTAGATTTGGCTAAAAAGTCTATTTTAGTTCATAACTGCCTGAATAAAGAAGTAGATGGATCCGATTTGTTTATCCTTTGAGAAGGATTTTTTTTTTTTTTAAAGGTGTTAATTTTTGTGGCCTGTGGTTTTGAGGGGGATGTTGCTTTGCTGCTTCTTTAACTGGAAATTCAAATTCTAGACTGAAAGGAGACAGCTGGAAAACCAGAACAGAGGTAACTTCAGTTATTTGAGATAAAATGCTTTACTGAAAAGAAAAAAAAAAGACAGACTGAAGCTTTTTGAACATGTTCAGTAACTTATGTTTCAGAAAGAAAGTATGCATAGGTTCACAGGCATCCTAGATTAGATGGCCTCTAACCAAACCAAGGAAAACTACCCTTGTTTTCCCTGCATTTTTCTAAAAGGAAAGGAGATAGGACAAACGCAGCATTCCCAGCCTCTAGATTCTCTTAGATTAAAAAAAATAAATAGAAAGGGGTTTTTTGATTGAGACTTTGTAGGTAACCAAAAAAAATAGCCTTGTGGAAAATTATTGTGAATATAGTTGTTTTTTGTTTGGGTGGTTGGTTTTTTTTAGAGAGTTAAGGAAAAAGAAAAAAGCCTTGTGTTTGAAACACCTCATATCAACATTTATAAGGCATGTTCAAAATGTCAGGAAGCGTGAAACTCTTAGCTGAAGCAATGCCTTAACAAAGATTAGTATGTGAGTGGAGATGCTTTTAATTAAGTACCCTAGTATCCATCAGATAACTTAATTATCTAAATAGCAAAATATGACTATGTTGACAACATTTCCAGAGTTAATCACAGTCGCATGGATATGGGAATTATCATGGATTTGAGGGATTTTTTGTTTCATTTTTTCTTTGAGTGAGTTTGTTATCCTGATGTAAATGCTGATGTTACTATGGTCATACTAAAGTTTTGGTTGTTAAATTTCCGTTTAGTTTTGTGCATGTTCAAGTTTGTATGGGTTAAATGCACGCTTTCCATCAGGTAAACTCTTCTAAATCCCGATGTCTCTGTCCTTGGTGTTGAGGCAGGAGAGAGTATCAAGTGGTGAGAAGTCCTGTTGTTTTATTGTATTATTCTTAATGCTCTCTTCTGATTAAGACTGTGGTCCAGTGGTTAATCTTTGCCCTCATCTTAACTGTAGAGTAGCAGCTTTCTTGTTTTGCCAGATTTCTGCCAGACTGCTGCACGATGTGGAGTTCTGTTCTTAAGGTTTAGAGTTTAAAATTTGAGCTTGTTCTCTAATTTTAGCTAGCATTGCTAGTGGCAGATAGAAGAATTAAGTGCCCAGAGTCTGAAATTACAAGCTCTACAGCTGTTCATTCAGGTCTTACTGTTTTCCTTTGCATATGTGTTATAACGTAACTAACAGGTTGCACAGAAGCTGGAATTAAGTCTGTATGTGCAATTGTTATCTGTAAATACAGTCATACTCTGTTACCTCGTGTTTGAGCAAACTGTTCAAATAGTTTCAAATATGCTTTTGATCTCTTTAAATCCATAGTTCTAGTTATCTTCCCTGCCCTAGCTTTGGGGATGTTTAAGAAAACGTTATTGGGTAGAATTTCATTATTAGATATAATTTTTTTTCTCTAATACCAGCATGACCTGGTCAGTATTGCTAAATGCTATAAAAGCCCTGATGAAGATAACGTAATGTTCATTCAAATGCTTCAGAACACTTTAAATGTATTCCCTAATTGGATGTGTCTTAATTTAGCAAAGCACTACTTGGTTGATTTCCCATTTACCCAGTTCGGGTAGGCGCAAGGATCACATCCTATCAATAAAACTGCCTTGAGCACAGCTACCATAGATCTCTTCCCAGCAATAACTGCACAGAGAACATGCCTTTCTCTTCCCAAATCTATGCTCGAGGCATTGGGAAGCTACTATGTCCAGATTCTCTTGCTACTGAAACAGCTGTTTTTACCTTATCAAAGAAAAAAGCTGGTAAGGAATGTGCAAGAAGGGGCCCATATGTCACCATCTAAGCTGTGATGAATTTAAAAATGTGTGAAGCTGAGGTATAGTGAGTCAGCATGTGAATGGTCTCGAATTATATATGTAAATTTCACTAGGGGCCCTATAGTGGTTTTTTTGTTCATTACATTCTTGCCAACTTAAGAAGCTTAGTTCCATGTGTGCTTCCATAAAAGTATGTATTTTCTGCTAATTGAACAACAGGGGTGTCTAAGAACTCTTAAAATAACCGCTACCTTGCTGATGCACACTTCACCAACATTTTAAGTGTTTTAGAATCTTGTAGGGGCAATCAGAATTCTGTGAATGTAAAATCATAACAGATACTGTAACTGAATCATCAATCTGAAGTCTGGATTTTTTTTCTTTTTCTTAGATGTAGAGTCAGGAAAGTGACAGTAAAGTCACTAGAAGAAGAGAATCTGTGTGTCCCTGCCACCGCACCCAGTAGTTGTAGAAGTCAAGTATAATCTTAAAGCAGATGAACTGAACTCCTTTAATGGTCTCTTCTTAGACCAGGAGAGCTGAAACATTAAAGGATCTTGAAGTAAATGGGGGAGAGTAGAAACAGAGGGGTTTTTGCATACCCTTTGATTCAGGAGTCCTGCAGGCTGGAGTGTTGCTTCCTGTTTATCTCATCTTCCCCTTTGTCCAGCTTTTCTGTTTGCTCGTAGTAGGAGGTGTTAATTTTATATTCGACTAATCTTTTTTGTGCTTCATTTTAAACACACTGAACTCATAGATTAGATTCCTAAGAGCATACATGTTTGATAATTTGATAGGAGGGGAACAGAGAAACAAGGGTTTGTTGCAATTCTGTCTAAAGCAAGTCTCAAACACCTCAGTTCAGAGCTGGAAGGGATTTTTCTGTGAGCTCATGTAATGGCCTTAATTTTACCTTTTAGTTTGGTATTTGGTATTGAGCTTAGTAACTTACTTCAGATACACCTGTGTGAAAAAGACCTGAGATCCTTAGCCAGAGAATTCTGAGAGGAAAAAAACGTGATAGCTCACTACAGATGACCAAATTTCAACTGTAAGAAAACTCCCATACCATGTCAAAATACTCAGGTGGTGAAGAGTTTGGGTTTTTTCCCCTCCTCTCTCTCTCTGCGCCCAGGTTCCAGCTATTCAGTAATAGCGGCGGCTTACTGGGTATTTCACCTTCAGTTACACCAATGCTTTCTGTCATCGTGTTTAATGTTGGAAGGTATTCTGTGCACCTGAAGATTTGTGCAGCTTAGGAACTCTAGCTAATGGTGAGAAATAGCTTGTACGGTGAGCAATTTATGCACTGTTTCCAATTACCTAAAGAAATTGGTTAATTCTGTGGTGTGAAACCCACCTGTACCAACAATGTTTTCCTTTTGAAGTCAGAGGGATAGTGGTAGCATAGACTTCTATTTACAGATTGGTGGAATTTGTTGTAGGCTAAAATGAGATTGCCCATCCCAATTTGAAATCAGAAGCAAAACTTACACGTTCATATAGGAACAAGAAGTATAGACTACATCTATAGGATTTGACAACTTCCTGGAAGCTAGCAGTTCTGTAGAAAAGTTTAGGAATTGTGATGGATAGCCTGTTATACCGTAGAGAAGTTGGGGAAGAACTTGAAGTTGTGAGTAGGGGACTGCCATGAAAGTGATTTGATAATGTGATGTTAGTTCTGTATATGGTGTCAGTTAAATATGTAATAATGGTGGAGGTGTACGTGTCATGCTATAAAGTAACATTGAAAATAATAAAGATTTCAGAAAATAGTGAGAAGAGTTGTTTGATTGATAGTGGCTTATGAGGTTTTATATATATATCTATGCATATATGTGTGTGTATATACATACACACACACAAAAAACCAATGTAATTCCTTCTAAAAAAAAACTGTTCTGGAAAAGCTAGGTTTAGACCAGTCTTAAGGAATTAGTTTCACGTATGCACACTCAAATTATTTTTATCATTTCCTTGATTTCCCAGTAACTGCACAAAGCGAAGGTGCGTAACAGCAGTGACTTTACTCATAGCAGAGTTAACTACAGTGAGACCAATTGTTCCTGTTCAGATTTAAGATTAAAAAAGGTTAGACTTCCTTACTACTCATTTATTTACAATGAGGATGGTTAATCATTGGAAGAGATGAAAAATCTCTCTCCAATTATTTACTTTAAGACTGGGGGCAGGGGGAACCACAAACATAACTTTGTTAGCAATACTCATAGTAGCACAAAAAGGAATACAACTGGCCGAGTTTTGTAGTCAGGGTAAAGGGAGCTTGTGTCAGGGTGATCTGTGAGTATTTTTAGGGGCAGGCTTGTATGGGAAGACTTTTCCTCCTGGGAATTTTCGTGGCCTGTCTTAAGGAGGAGCCCCATATGGTTATCTTCCTGACTTATTCAGGTTTGATCTGTCATATGATGGATTTCAGCAAATGATCAGGTATTAATTATATACAGTAAAATGTTCATAACATTACTAACAGGAAGGAGCAATAATTCAGTACCCTTAATGTTTAAGGATCAGGGTGATGTGGCTTTATTTTTCTATTCGTTTTAATAGCTAACATCCTGTATCTTATTCCAGTAAAACTTAAGTTGTTCACAGGAACCTGCCTAATGTTGATTTGTTTCGAATAGGAAAAAATTGCAATGTGGCAAGCCCTTAAATCTGCTAGTGTTTTATTTGAATAGATCACTTTGTCACTGTCTCAATAATTCTGCCATAAATATATGATCATATTCCTCAGAAACATATATGCAATTATTTCAGTATCAATTTGTAAAGAGTATTCAGTGTGAATTTTGAATGACTGTAAGTTAATACATCACTTTTTCAAGTCTTTGTTTTAAAGGAATGCGTGTGTATATTTGTGTGGAAGTCTGCTCTGCTAGAACAGAATGCTGTAATTCGCTGGTCTGAGGTCTATGTGATAAGTTGCTTGTTCTTTTCCCAGTTAATTTCCACTTCCTACCTGTAAGAGGAAAAACTAATATCAAGGAATGCATCAAATTTGTAATGCATCAGAATGCAAAAATGCTGGTTGCTGCTTTTGTATCTGTATGTCCTCTTCCTGTTTAATAAGCCTTTACCTACGCTCTGCGTTCCACCAGTGTATGTGTATTTCTGTGTATTCAGCTGTATGTACATTCAAGGACTAACCCTGTTCTGGGAGGCTCTTTCTGTTTAGACAAATAGGTGAAAGTGAATTGCATGAATGGAGGATGAAGTAAAAGTTTGAAAACTTCCTGGTCTGTCAGTCTCTTCAAGCACAGGTAGTTTGAGTGAGACAGGAAACTATACTCTTAACGTTTAAAGTACCACTTTTAAAGATTTGTTTGCTTTATATTTAATCAGGAGTTAAGAAATTCATGCTTTTTAAATTGGAAGCTTTCAACAGGGTGTTGTTGGAAAGGGTTGCTTTCCAACATCCATTTACATTCATACCTTTGTACCAATTTTGTGACTTCAAGGTTGTTCCTTCCTGGTTGCAGATAGAAATTAATTGGAAATCTCGTAGCCTGCCTGGAAGACTTACCAAACTTACATTTGAGGAGAGAGATTTGTAGCAGAGGCTGTCTTACATATACATGTCCTGCTGCTGTCTCTTTTCTGTTACAATTTGAAGGGCTGCAGTAGAATAGACAGACTAGACTGTTTCAGTTGGAAGGGAGCCTGACCAGTTCAGGGATGACCAAGTTAAAACATGTTATTAAGGGCATTGTCCAAAAGCCTCTTAAACACTCACGGGCCTGGGCCACCAGCCATCTCTCTAGGAAACCTGTTGCGGTGTTCGACCACCCTCTCGGTAAAGAAATGCGAGTCTTCACTGATCAGATGTCCAACTCAAAGCATGGCTGCCAGGAAGGTGTTAGCCTGGAAAGTAGAATTCTGCATAGGCTTCTGTTTCCAGATTTTCCTTCTCAAAATTCAAGAGTTTTGTGCAAGGCTGTGTTGTCATGAAAGTGTAATCATTGTGGGTTAAAGACACAGAACTTGTTTTGGAAAGGGAAGAGTGATGCAAGCTGCTTTGCCAAACTTAGTTGATCTGTCTCACCCGAAATGTCTTTCTTGGCATAGGTATGGAAATGCTCGACATAACTTGATTTCTTTACTTTTCTGTCTGTGCTGTTCCCCATTCCCCATGTTAGCCTATCCACATAGTATGTGACTTCTTCCAGGTGTTTCCCAGGATTAATGATTTGAAGTGTCTCAGTCAGTTGTGTTTTTAAATTCTGTAGTTTTATCCTTCTTAAATTTCTTTTATTCCTGGTTTCCCCTGTGCCTTTTTGTTTTTGCGTAAGAGATGCAGCTTTTAACTGTGGTGTAAGTCTACACCCCCCCACCCCCAAGCCTATTATTAGTATTTCAGCAGGACATTCCCTGGGTGCCTTCTTGAGACTCGATTTTTCTCACTACTTGAAGTACAAGAAAACATTTTGAAAAGGGTGGCAGAAAATAAGAACTGACTTCAGGAAGAAGATTTTACAGTGTTGTGGTCTGATTCATAATATTTACAATTCAGTAACCTAGATATATCTCAGAAGAGAGCTGAATTTAGAACAACAGGGTGGTTTTTATTGGAAAGCTTAGGAGTAAGGCTACAGGTAAGAGCCAACTTGAGTTTGAGTCCTTCCTGCAGAGTTCTTGTATTTTTTTTTACTGTAGTGTTCTTTGTCTAACAGGATGACCTTGTTTGCCCTCGTCTTGCTATTTATCTTCTGTTTTGATAGAAGAAAGTTATAATTAATATTAGTACACTAGCTCTGCTTTCTTAGGAAGATGCTGTGGTCTTAAGCTAGGCTAAGCACGTTATGAGACTGTTCAAATGTTAGGAGTAAAAGCAGTTTAATATTCGCAATCCGTCTTGGGCAAACGATGTATTTTATCAAGTTAGAACTTCAACAAACTTGAAGTCAACAGGCAAGACTTTATGTTCTTGCAGTTTGTATGAGGGGAAGGAACTTGAGCTACCAAAACTGAAATAAGCCAGCTTCCCTTTTTTTGTCAGTCATGTAAGGTTTATTCAGTGTGAAGAAGTATGTGTGGGAAATGAGTGAAACATGCATGTTTACAAAATGCCTCTGTCTAAAAAAAAAAAAAAATATAAAAATCTTTACCAGAGCTGTAGGGTAAGAGTGACTAACAGAACTTTCTGTTGCATGTTCGTTTCTCTCAGCTTTCTTCTGAAGGGAGAGGTATTTCTCTGAGGTGTCTTGTCTTGAGAAGATGTTTAGAAATTTGCTGAATGGTAGCTAAATACTGAAAAGGAAGTTGGTGTGTCTTGGGCTGGAACAGAAAATGGTGAGGTTTTTTTGATGATCTTCAGGGCTTTATTGGAGGAAGTTGTTGCAGTTAATGCATTAGCCCTTACATCTGGCGTGGTTTTCCATAGCATCTGTAGAAGGAGCTTGAGCTGATAGATGGTAGTTGTTAAATGTTGTCTTTGGGAGCTTTAGCTGGCTTTTAGGTAGTTGGAGTGTGGGCTACAGAATGTCCTAGAAATAAAGACAAAACCTTAGCATTGATTAAAGTCTGGAGAAGCTTGTGAGGGAAGAGAGGCTCTGAAGTGCTCCTAATAAATTTATGTTACTGAGGAAAGTGTACTGCAAAGTATCTACTAGCTGTTAAGTGTTAATGTCATGGGTATGTTGCGTGACCAGTCTGGTCAGAAGATAACAGTTTCATCATTGTATGGCAGGATACAATGATGTAGTATGACTCTCCTGTATGGGAGGATAGTATGAAGTTCCAAAGCCATCTGGAAGCAATAGGAAAAACATTAATGGATATTCCTGTTGGTAAATGAGAGCCTATCAAAAAATCGAACCTTATTGATTGATTTCAGCAGGTAAAGAAAGTCCCTGTGCATGAATTACTTAACCTGACTATTTTGAAATGTTATATCCAGTGGTTGACTTATGTCTGTAATTTGAAAAATTAAAGCAGCAAGGTATCTGACATCTTATTTTGGCTTGTATTAAGTTGTAATTCCCCTGGTATAATTTTCTGGGAAAAATAATAATTTGAATGTTTTCCATTGTTAGTCTTCTCATGAATATCATTTGTCATGTCTCAGCAATGTACATTTGACCTCTTACTTGACCTGTGCTCAAGAGAACTCTGGATAAGAAGCACTTTTAGTTAATAGAGAAGGGGAAGATGTGGCAATAAATTTGCTGGAGAAAGTCTTTTATCCCAGAATGTTTTGCACTGTGGTCAGGGGTGTATGTACAGTTCACTTCTCTGTTTATACTGGATGTTTGTCTTGTATTTGTGGTTTATTCCCACCATTAACAGGGAGAGCGAGTGTGCATATATGTGTTAAGCTGCGGTGTAATTTCTCTGCAGATGGTCACGGAGCTAAATGCTAGCTGAGAAGTGTACTCTCTGGATTGTTTCAGTACTTTGCTTTCACACTTGTTAAGTATGAATTATACATTCACATTACCTGAGAATGCTAGACAGAATTTATTGCTGAGGCTTTGAAGGAAATCAGACCACCACTTTAACAGATGGCACTGTCTGCACAGGTGGAACTGGAATCTGAGGTCCTAAGCCAGCTTTTGGCAGCAGTATCATTTCCAGGGGTGAGGAGAATACCATCTTTCTTTGGCTTACAGTTACTGAACTGATTCTACTTGGTCAAATCTTTGTCATAATACTGAGTAGATGGAGGAAGTAGGAATACGTTGTCTTGTCGATAGCTGAAAGTGCTTCATAGGGTAGTTCGCTTTAACTTAGCGATTGTGAAAGGAATAAAACCTAGTTAAGGAAAAAGCCATACAATACCATGTATTTGACAACTTCAGGTAGTTCATCAGAAGTGTGCTGTCAGAAGTAACCAAAGATGCAAAAGAAAAAGATTTGAAAAACCTTCTTGGTTCCTTCAAGCTATTATTATTAAAAGCTCTGAAGGGTTAGTCCTGAAGACTTTTCTTAAGGGAAACTGCCCATCCTCAAAATACCAGATCTTAAGTGTGGTATACTAAGTACCATAGAGACTTCTTTGTGATAGCAGACTGTGGCAAGTACTTTGTCATCTCTGTTAGAAAATAACAGGTTTTGCGTTTATTCCTAGTTTTTTCTCACCTTGCATTATAATGCTGATTTTGCTTTCTGTTGATTGGTGTCCTGGTTTGAGGTAAAACCAGGACAATCAGTTACTATTTGGTCCTTTGTTTTTAACATGGGGCGGGGGGGGGGGAGCGGAGCAGGAATAAAACCGATTAATGTGGTAAGCCATTTGAAACTGAGGCTGTATTGGTAATTTAAAAGCATAGCATGTTAGGCAGCTCTGAATTTTGTTCTCTAAGAGTGTAGGCTGTGTCAGGTTGATGTTTTTCAAGATACAATGGGCTAAATAGTCTTTTATAAATACACTTGTTAATAACAATATGGCTAAAATAGTCCTTGCACAGAAGGGACACGATGAGTTCATGCAAGTACAAAATCTCACTTGCAGTCTCTGGTAGTTTACATGGCACTAGGTGGTGAGAGGGAAAGGTAGGGTGACTAGTGTAATAGGATATTTTCTGAAGTTCTGTAAATGGGTTTCTCTGCTGCTATGTGGGCTATATTCTTGGACTCAGTATTTGGGAAGGGCACACAGCAGTCTTTAAAATGTCTATTGCACTTCAGTATATTAATCTATGTATTATGTAGGCACATGAAATCATGGATATTCGTGCCACTCAAACTCCATTCTTGTATAGCCAAGGACTGCTGGTTAAGAATCAGTAACAGCCTGCAGCTGCATGTGCGGTGGAGAAGCAGGCTGCTGTGTTGTGACCATCATGATGGCATTCAGCTTCCCTCTGAGAGATGGAGGAAATCCTGTGTATCTGTTCCTTGAGAGATCAGCTGTACTTAATTTGTGTTGCAGGTAGAGGCTTTTACTAATGCAATAGACATAAAAAGTGAAGACCTAAGGAGTGATGGAAAGGTGAGGTGGTTTTGTGTTGCGGTTTGGTTTTTTTTAATTTAATGTTTCATTTAATAAATGAAGGTCATAAATGAACTTGAATGCTGTGTAAGTGAAAGGTATTAAAATACCACTTTATTGGTGGTGGTGGGGACAACATGAAACAAAAAAGTTGGCTGGGCTAAAATTGACATTGTGACCTGAACTGATGCTGTATCCCTGGAAATCCCTTTCAGTAGTCCTGTTTTGTTCATGTCGGACACTTCACTCTAACTGCACAGAGAGAAAAACAATTACAGTTATAAAGCACTGATCTTACAATCATTAAGGAAATGCTTATCCTTATAGTAAACCTTTCTCATTCATCTCTGTTCTTCCTTCATTTCTCCCCTCCTCCAAATGGCTTTAGTGTGTTGTTACAGCAGCCTTGGTCATAATTGAATATAAAAGGTAATGAATTTGAAATGCTAGTCTGTCTTGTGTTTTCAAAGGCAATCTAAATAAACGTGGAGATTACAAGACACCAAGAATAGCTGACCTATAAAGAATAATGATTTGGCGCTGGACTCACAGTGCATGTAGCACTTTGTCATTCAAAACACATTTTTACTGATCAGGAAACTTTGGAGTTGGTTTTTAGTCTGAGCCTTTCAGCCCAATACAGATCTCTGCTCCAGGTAGCATCTTTGTGCCTTCAAATGTAGCGATGTTCATTCTAAGCCAAGAAAAGTGTCTGAGTCCGTAGATTTGCAAACTGAAGACTGACATCTGCAGCAGGAAATACATAAATAAGCTCATCACAGTGGTGCGTAATCTTTGGAAAATCTATTTTAAGTTCTTCAGTATTGCACCTGTCACTGTCACTACTGAAGAAGCACTTTACCACCTTTGTGGCATCAGGCCTGAAATTCTGATCTGTTGTGTGTTGTGAATACAGAAGCTATGACAGTTTAGTTGAAAAGTGTTAGTAGGATTTACTTGCATTTTCATGAACGTATTTTGACATAACTTAGTTCTATACTAATAGCTAAGTAGATTTCTTCTTTACTAGATGCCTTATGAGATTTAAGTCTGGAGTGTGTCTCTTCTAGCGCTTTTAGGGAGGTTTATTTAGTTTTTTCAAATGTCTTAGCAGGGCTCTTGATAGCTTGCTGTCTTGGTACAGCCTCTTCCCTTAGTAAGAGTTACAAACTGCAATGTGTGGGTTTGGTTGGTTTTTTTTCTTATAACAAAAGTTGTAATTTGGCAAAATACGGGATAGGAACTCTGCTACCATTGACAATGTGACAGTTATCAAGGGCAAGGTTAGGTATACTCTTGCCAGCCTGAGCATATTTGTGCAGCTCGCGTTTCTGCTCATCACTATATGACAGCTTATTTCCATTGTGTGTTACACAGAGGACTAAAGTACTTAAAATGCAAATACTCTGGAGTCTACAAAAGTGTGCTTATTTAACAGACTAGCTTTTTAGTCATTACTATGATTCACCATGTGCTTTTTCTGCAGACTTTATTTCTTCCTGGTAGCACTGAAGAGGATAATGCTAAAAGGGTTTTTTTTGTTTGTTTATTTTTGAAATCAGAAATAAGCTTGATAATTTAAGGTGATGCTCTGGAAGCTTCTTTAGTTTGAATTTAACTGCACTGTCGTATATGAGGAGCAGCTGAGGGAGTTGGGATTGTTTAGCCTGGAGAAGAGAAGGTTGAGCAGAGACCTTATCATTCTCTACAACTGCCTGAAAGGAGGTTATAGCGAGGTGGGGGTCAATCTCTTCTCCCAAGTGACAAGCGATAGGACAAGAGGAAATGGCCTCAAGTTGTGCCAGGGGAGGTTTAGGTTGAATATTAGGAAAAACTTCTTTACCGAAAGGGTCATCAAGCATTGGAACAGGCTGCCCAGGGAGGTGGTGGAATCGCCGTCCCTGGAGGCATTTCAAAGACAGGTAGCCGTGGTGCTGAGGGACGTGTTTTAGGGGTGGTTTTGGCAGTGTAGGTTTATGGTTGGACTCGATGATCTTGAAGGTCTCTTCTAACCCAAGTGATTCTATGATTCTAGATGAACTTTTTATTTGGAATGCACATGTGACTTCTTAAAAGGCGCATAGATTGTTCACATTGTTACAGAAAACTTCTTTTTGGTTGTCTGACATGAGCTGCTGAGTCTTAACTCATAAATGAACAAATTTACACAAATGTTGTTACTTGGTTTTCTTGGTAAAGTTTTTGATGTTAAAGATTTTGAAGCAATCTTACAGGAAGGTTTGGTTGACATAGTTCTGTGTGTTACAGACCCTGTGTAAACCCCATGGATCACTCACTGATTTATCTTTTTTTCTTACTATTATTTTTTATTCACTTGTCTTCCCCCCCCCCCCAACCAAAAGTAAAGTTGTATATGTATTGGGTATCTCTCAAGCCTCTTTATTGACACTAGAGTTGTGCAGTACACACTGACCTAAGAATTTCATAGAAGAAAAAAAACTAAATGGAAAGATTAAAATAAATGTGGCTTGCACTCCCAGCTTCTGATACCCTGTGGGTCAGGGAGAGAACAGCTGTGGAAGTGTGGCTTGGGTTTTTGTGCTGTTCTTGCTGCCATTGGTAGGAATGTCTGTTGCCTCCTTTTTGAGATGGTGTTAGGTAAAGTGGCACTCTGATAAAATCCACGCTTGTCTTGCAGATAGTTTCCAAAAATGTTTTTACGTTCTAAATGCCTAGCATTTAGGTTAGCCCAGGCAACCAGTTTGGACATTTGTTTATTTGAAGTCTTTGGGTAGTTGCACAGTTTGATGTTTGGAGGTCTGACCTTCAAGCTCCAGGTAATGTTAGGTTTCAGAGTCTTAATGCAAATTCTGAGGGGAAAAATAGTAGCTCTAGGTGCTGCTTTTGAGATCTGTTTTTAATTCTTTTTAACAGAAGAAACCAAATCCTCCTCTTAATTAGACATGTTTTTTCTTCAGAGTCTTTGAGCATTTGTGGATCTGGGAAGCTGCTGATGCCTGCAGTTTGTGCAGTCTGGCCTGCGGAAGGGAACGTTTTTAAGCCTGCAGTCAGCTAATACTGGGGAGGCGGAGGCGCTCCTCAGGCTGCGTGTTACAGCTTTATTCCCTTGCCTGGTGTTTTTCTCTGCCTTGCCTGTCTTGATTGTCTGCTGCCGCCATGTTGATTAATGTATCTAGATTGGGATGTGCCTTAACTGCAAAGGAAAAGAGGTTGGTTTAATGAGGATCACTCGAAAACCTGGTCTGAGGAACAACTACTGTGGAAGGAGTGTTGAATTTATTTTTTTTCCCATAGTTGACATAAAAACCTGAGAGAAATGTAGTATAAAACTTCACCCAACTCAGTTGACTTCTTTTAAAGTCCTGTTACCTATTTAAATATAGATTTATAAATTACCTCTAACTTCACCCAGTGCTATGTATGGTCTTCTACTGTGATACATAACGGGAGTAGTTAAGGCACCCTGTCTGTGTTGAAACACACAACCCTATATGCATATATATGTTGGTATCCTTCAGAAGAGTAGTGAAACAGACTGGAAACTTGTTTGCTGCAAAGCTGGGCTACTGTGTTATGCATTATTCAAATGACACTGCTTTTTTTCATCAGTGCTCAATACTGTTAATAGTAGCATCGAGTCTCCATAACTAGTAAAAATGCTGGAATCCAAGTGTACAGCTTCTGCCATCCAAAATTATTTGAGTTGTTATGTGGTATTGCTGATGCATAGTAATGTTGAAGCAAGCAGCAAAATATATTGCTGCATCTGTCTTTTAACTTGGGACCTGGATAGAATTTTATTACTAGTCGTCTGCGTCAAACTCGCGTGAGACGGACTGAACCAGTTGAACTGTGTTGGTACTGAAAAGAAGCAATTCCACTCTTTTCCTGGAGCTTTCCATGGTCTTTACATTACCTGTCCATGAACTGATTCAGCTCACAGCAGAAGACTCGTCTAAGAATAACTCCCCTCCATGGGTTCCAGGGCTGCATAGGCTGAGGAGTTCCATGAGAGTCAAAGAGGTTGCAGAGGAAAAGATGGTGAATTTTTATGGTCACTAGCAATGCTGAGGAAGTGGGATAGCGCTTGCTAGTATTGAGCTGTTACCAATTCCCAAAGAAATATTTCAAACTCATACTGAGTGCTGTGGTTTTGAGTGCATGTAGTGCAGTGGCAATTTGGCGAGCAGCTGACTCACTTGAGGTTTTTTTAGGTAGTCTGAACATGACCTGTGCCTGGGAAGACTGAGGTGTTAAATTCTGTTTGTGAACTATACCGCGTAATAAATATGTGTTAAATACTAGAGTTTCCTGATTCCCAGGGTTTGTAGTTTGTGCACGCTACCCTCTCTAGCATGTCTTGAGCCCATCTCATTGATTTCTTCGTCTCTGCCTGTTTGTTTTCTGCAGTAATTTAAAATGTCAAACGAATTTCTTTTCAGTCTTCTGGTAGCAGGACAGCAAATCACTCTGTTTCTTCTAGTGGTGTTGTGATCTCTAGTACTAATGTTGTTAGCCCTCCAGTGCCCTGTGTGTCTTCCACCTCCCTGCCATCATTCACTGAACAAGAGTAGCCGGTGAAAATTTCCCAGAAGTTCTAAGTAATTAGCTGCTGGAAGTCTATGAATATGGAAGCAAGATTTTTCCAAGAAAAGGGCAGACTCTTTGCATACTCATAGAAGTGTCTGATTTACGGGGAAAGCAGTTGACTACGATGCTCAAGAAGGTGTGGCTGACCTAATTTCTAATCAGTGTTCCAGATAAAAAGGCTAATAATTAGCAAGGTTTCTTGATAGTCTGTTAATTACAAAACCACGTATTTTTAAAAGTAAATTAGATCACACTTTTACTGAGCAATTGCTGTTTAATCCTATGCAGCTATTTTAAGTTGGCATTTGTAGCAGAGATCTAATTATTGTAGTAATTACAGTGGAATCCTTCTTAATTGACTACTCATGAGACTGACATGAGGTGATTAACAGAAGTGATTTCCATAGTTTTTTCTCCATGTTTGGAATATGAAGGGACAGTTTTAGGCTCTGCTATAGTAACAAGAAAACAATTTTCTCTACTGCATAGATTGATTCAAGGCATTGAGAGATCTTGGCAGCCTTAGAAGGGAAGATCTACAGCCATGTGGTTTGGGTGAATCTTCAGGCAGTTTAAATTGATGTGAGAAGGTGTTTACCCTGTGTCTATATATACTAGTAGTCATAATAGAAAGATGGCTTACAGTTGCTTGTGGGCCAGCCTGGGGTGGGTGGGGGAGAGAAGTGATCTCTCATCTTCCTCAGGACCCATCGCAGGGAGAGAGCCAGGAATGACATAATGCTACTTTGTTGACCCACTACTTCTGTTTTGTTTTGGTCATGTGTGCTTGTTGTGACAAAACCTAAACTACTGCCAACACATCATATGATGTTCATGTACTTGAGGCCAGGAGGGTGGATGCTGCATGTATGCTTAGTGTTGCCTCGCTGTTGCCAAAGGTAAGATCTATAAGCTGGTATTCAGGAGTTGGGCTTTGCTGTCTCATAGTCAAGGATTGGTTTAACTCAGGGACTGATCCTGTGCTGGAGCACCTGTTGGAAGACTTCTGTGATTTGCAAGGCCAGATCAGATTGCCCTTGTCAGTACCACTTCAGTCAGGTTTGGAGCTGCTCACCAACACTTGTTTGGCAACAGATGCTGTAACAAACTTGTCAGAATGTCTTCACTTTTTTGCATGTAGTGACATGTGACTGGATATGTGTATGAAGTACTGAAAGGAAAAGTGTGCGGTATGTTTCTGTAATAAGCTGTGATGCCTATTGTTCAGGAAGAACACAGTGTTTTTGCTTTTAGTCATACTAGAAGCCATTGGAGCCACTTGCTGCCCTAAAGGTAAGAAAAATTCAACAGAAATCCGGAGTACCTCTGAACAGTTTACCTTGATCTAAGATGGCGTTTTGGCTGTGTGTTCTGTACCTTTGTTTGCCTGTTGCTGGGTGAGCCTTTTTTAGTGCAGTGGCAGATAACTGCCTGCCCAGAGTCCCACAGAAACATACTTCTGATGCCTGAAGTGGCTCTAGGGAGGGGGAAGGAATAATGTGAGTGACAGGTGGCATTTAAAAAAATATATTTTTTTGTTGTTGCATGTAATTCTCTTGAGATCTGTGGCTGTGATTCTTGTATTCTTGGGTGTAAGTTGTGTCTGATTAGGAAGTTGCAGGACCACTAAGATTTGGTAAAAGGAGAACGTGAAGAGAGTAAGCCAGTTTGGTTGGTTTATTCCTTTGTGTGTCCTTTGTGCACAGATTTATTGGATTGTATCTATGGAAAAATTTCCCTTAGAGTAGGTTGACCATCATTCTTCTGAAAGAAGCCACCTTCCCTGATAATGCAGGTTTGCGAGATCCTCATGTGGCTGAGGCGGAGGGTACGTATGCCATTACCCACTGAGCCCAGGCGAGGGTGAGGCTGGGGAGTGATTTGCATGCAGTAGGCCATACCAGTGCTTCAGTTGTCCCTGCCATATGGTATGGGATGAGTTAGTCTGAATGGTCTTGGTGTGCAGCTGGGTCTCGTAGCAGCTTTGCTGTGTTGTCTTCCGCTGTCCTTCCACTGGTAAATGTTGCTGGCATGAGATAACCAAGGTGTAGGAGCAGTATTGTCCTGTGAATTTAGCAGCCAAAAATCTTTGCCTTATAGCCTGGAATGAGGTTGCTCTTGTACCAGTTCATCAACTCTGGATGACATAATTAACAACGGATTTTTTCCACTTCCTAGTGTTACCTTATTTCATCTTAATTATAGAACGATGTGTTTGTGTTGAAGATGAGCTTCAATTCTGTTGGATTCTTTGTGTGCGTTTAGGCTTTTTCTAAAATAGTTTTCTACCACAAGTTGCTAGGAGGTGAAATGTGTATTAAAAAGGCAGATCTGTGAGTTTGTATTTATATGTCCTTCATTCTGTCTCAACTGTGATTTTTATTTTTTTTTTTAGTGTAACTGTTGTGAACCTAATCCTTCTTGACAACTACCTGTTGAAACTAGTATCCTTTACAGTTCTTGTATCTGAAGTGTTATAGAGTGAGATGGTAGCTTTGGAAAGCGCTTCTGTCAGGCAAGGGATGGATGTGAGAGCGTTCTCCCCAGTCATACTGATGGAAATCAGCAGGTCCGTGGAGACCAGTAGATGGGCAGTGGTTTGGCAAGGTTCCTGTAATGACAATCAATTGTAGTGTCCTTTTGTATAGCTTTTGTATTTGAGGGAAAGATGTGATAATGGTGTGCACAGACTTGAATTCACTCCTGTCTCCTTTTTACCAATATTTTTTTAAAATTTCTGCACTTCCCGCTTGCTGTGTGTGGCTTCTTCCACCACCCTATCTTCTGCTTCGCCCAGCAGAGAGCACTCCCTTCCTTTGGCCAGGCTCTGACAATTTAGAAGCTTTCTGCTCTGCTCTATGCGCTGGACTTCAGAGTTGGCTGTTTTGGTCGTTTCCACATGTGCCTTAAATGATTATTTCTTTAAGAGCTCTGGAGTAATTTGGAGAAAATATTTGAAGAAACATGCAGTCAAATTACAAAACAACGGATTTTTTCTTTCATTCTTAAGATGATGCACTCATTGGTACTGCAGTAACATTTTTTTCGATTGACTTTCTAAAATCATAATATCCATTCTGTCCCTTTAGTTTGTTCAACTGTTAATGACAGGGTTATGTCACTTAGTCTTCTAGTGGCTTGTGTTGTGGTTATCTTACTTTGAATATAGTCTCCAAGGTGTGCTGCAGAGTAAATATTTCGTCAAAGACATCTTTGTGCTCCATCAGTGCTAGTTTTCTTTGAGAAATTCTGTCTGACTTGGGATCCAACAGTCATGTTGCCAAAAGTTTGCCAAGTGTTACCAGAATGAAAGAAGGCAAATACTGCTTCCTTTCAGTTGCTATGCTTCTGCTTGCAGGCATGAGTGCCTCCTTGTCATCAGGTTAAATTACAATTATGATGTTCTTTCTTTTTTGTTCTAATTATTGTAATTCAGCTTTTTTGAATGTAATGTGCTAGAAATGCAACAAGTATGCAAGTACTTAAACTTTTTATGAAGAATTACACCTGTGTCCTTGCATTGTCATTTGAGAGAGGTCCTGTTACCCTCCAAAGCAGAATTGAACTATATTTCCAATTCCTTCAGGCTGCCGCAAGAGCTGTTCTGCTGTGTTCCTCTTTTCCCTAGTGCCCTTGTTGCTGCCAGCTTGCTTTAAATTGTCATTTCACTCTTTGATGTTTTGAAACATGTATGGCAATACTGATAAGGGGGATACTAATAAGAGTGGATACAAGGGACAAACTTGGTATCCTAAAATTAATAGAAAGGAAGACTGCAGAATAAAGACCTGAGATGCAATGTTGCTTAGGAAAGTTCTTAAATACATCATGCCTTGCTACGTCTGGGTAGTCAGAGGAAGTGTTGCTGTTTTGGTGGGTTTCTATAGAGTGTCTAATTAAAGGAAAATTGATAAAGGAGGAAAATAGTTTTTGACCTTTGTTTAAAAAATTAGCAGGGTAATCTGGTAAGTGTTGGAATTTTACAGTTGAAATACTTTTCTGTACAGGAGTGTAGTGAGATGAATAAGGTGCAGTTTCATGTTACTGGCTGGGTGTGGCAAAAAGCGATGAAGCTGCTTTTCTCAGACACCCTCTGGCTCTGGGCTGAGTGCTCCTACTGAATGGGCATCAGAGCACAACCAGCTCCTAAAGCTGTACTTCTGATAGCTTTTTATGTCAGGCAAAGAAAGCAACTGAAGAGGGAAACTTTTGTGGATATAAGCCTAACTGGTAGGTTGAAAATAGTTAAATGTACAAGTGGAGGGCAGTTTCAGTGAGAATAAACTACCTTCAATAAGTACGTATTGTGAACCAGCGTATGTGTAAAAGATCCAGAAGAAGCAGGAGCGGGGAAGAAACTGCTAAGGTTTCCGTGTTCTTCAGTAGTTCGGACTGAGTTCTTGTAAGACAACTGCAGCTGTTCCAGTGTAGTTTAGATAAGGATGCCTTGACATAGAAATCTGCACACACTAAAAGTGGAAACTGGCAAATAAGAACAAATAATACGTGTACAATTACTAGTTATGTGAAGGGTTTACCTGGAAAGGAGGAGCAAGATGAGGTCCATCTAGAAATGAATGTGCAGAATAAGAAGAGAATATTCTCTAAGTATTTGTAGTAAGATGAAACCTTCTTGATTGTATGTGATACTGAGATGGTTGCAATGTTTATCTGCCATAGCTTTTCATGAGTCTTTTTTTTTTTTAACCCTTGGTATTCGTTTTTAAAGACATTTTTTAGTTTAGTGATGCAGCTGAGGCAGTTTTAATGGCTAGCTGCTACCAAAGGGAATCATCTTTCTTCCTCCCTTCCCTTCCCCTCCCCCCCCCCGGCAGTTAAGGGAGCTAATCTGTGAGAAGGCTAATTGTTTCTAATTGTTTTCAGGGGAGGTGTAACAGGAGAGGGATGGCTTTCTGTGGATTTGGTTCCCTAAGCTGTCATCATAGGTTCAGTCTGGCGTAAGGCAGTGGCAATATAGAGAATGACAGCAAGGGGCACAAAACTGCACGCACCTTGTGGTGGTAGCTAACTGTTAGATGAGTTTCCTTCTAACACGACAAGTTACAGCCTTTGAGCTTGAGTAACCCACCTGAAATCCATGCTAGGAATTTAAAGAAGCAGTATGAAATGTTTCCACAGCTATTTGAGAACTTCTAAGGGGCAGATGATGTTCCAGAGGAGAAGAGGAAAAGGCACTGCAACCATGCGTCTTAAAATAAAACCACCATAAAACCCACAAAAGAACTTCAAACAAAAAAACACAAACCAAAGTCCCTTAACAGCCAGTTGGAAAGGCAGGAGCTAGAGGGTTACGAACAAGCTATCTTAACAGCAGTTCCTGGAGGAATAATGTAAATTATTTGGCCCCAGTAATCACCTGGAAGATACTAATCTCTTTGTGAGCAACTAATATGAGTTTTTCAAGAAGGAAACCCCAGTTAATCCAGTCTGTCTTCTTTCTGTGGCAGGGCAAGGGACCTAATGGATAGTTGCATCTTGACTTTTAAAAATGGCTTTTTCATACTACTTTGTTATCCAATGAACAGAAACAGTAGTCTTAGAAACTGTTGTATAGAGTAAATATATTTGATTGGAAAACTGTATCTGGAAATGGATGAAGAGTCAAAGTGAAAAGACTTGTTAAATTTGTGAAGAGGTCTTTCTTTAAATGCCTTGTTGGTCTTTTCAGGAGTGACTTGGACTGCAGCATCTACTTATTAAATCAAGATAACATGAAGGGCAGCCAGCATGTTTGATTAGAATTTGGAATTTAAAATTGTTCTAACAAACTGAGGAAACGACTGCATTTTAAATGGAAGGGTGCGGTGAATGGGGTGTTGCATTTGGGTGGGAGGAATCAGCTGTGCAGTCACAGTGGAGAATGACTGTAGAATAGAAACTGTAAGCTGAAGTAGGTTAGTTAACTGTAGACATTTAACATGCTTTCATGTTAAAAATGAGTGCTTCCAGAGCTGCCTATCGCACCTGGTTATTATCAGGAGGGAGAGGTGCTCTCAAGTGCTGAGCCGTCAGCTGAGATACTGAAGTTGGGGCAAAGTTGTTGCTGATTTCTGTCCGAATAATTGAGAACTTGGTGCATGGGGGTGTAAAGGGTAGGTTGCCTTGTGGGTCTATTTTCTTTTATTTAGTGGAGTGTCTTTGTGATGAATTGAAACAGATATGAACAGCAGATTGGTTTACCTGTTTCAGTGGAGGAATTTTTGAAATAAAAGCAGTTGCTCTTGTAATACGTGAATCTACTAATACACTCTGCTTAAGCACTGGGTATTCTTGTAATTGGGATGGAAGTTGGGCAAAACTTATGACTTATGTTTCTGTTTCAATAATATTGTTGTTTTCTTTAAATATTTGTTTCTGAAGCCTTTTAGGAAATTAGTATAGACTATTGGTATTAACTAGCAGTTACCATTTCCATATCAAAGAAATTGAAATCTTAATTTTAGTGTCTAACCCCTATTTCTTCCCTGAAACAAAGCATTTTTTTTGTGTTTAAAAACACAAGTTGGGGATAAATGCAACAGGAATCCTTCATATGATTATAAAAACAGTAAGCCTTTTCTGTTATTCAAAACACATTGGCTATTACTATGTGCTTGACATAGACTCGTACTGAACTATATGGAAATAAGGCTTGATTTCCTGTTCTGCAACAGTTGTAGCTGTTGGGACAAACTTCTGAACACTTAGTGCTGTCTACACAAATTTGAGGTGTCTGGCAGCAGTGCTTTGCTAAAAGGTAGAAAAGAAATTATTTTGTACCATACCCAAGAAAGAATTTTAAGTTGCCGCATCTCCTAGGTGACATGCGTCTGCACTTAACAGATGCTAGAGGATCAAAATCAGTCCAGTGAGTTTTGTTTGTGACTATATGATATGTCTTATTCTCATTAAAAGTCTCTTTGTGAAGAAACTTTTTAACACAGGACAGATGTGAAAAAAAACGCTGCAGCTTGTTTGAAGGTAAAGATAGGCTAAAATCCTGTGAATTCTTGCAAGAGAACTATACCTCGGAACAGGTTTTAGTCTGAGTCTGCATTAACTCTGCAGCCTGTTTTCCAAATTTCTTACTTCTTTTCTTTAAGTTTAGACAGTGGATGTTAATTGCCTTTACTGTACTGAAGAAGAGGGTAAATTGAAGTCAGACAGACAAACGTGTAATAAGACCATACAGATGAGCACTGGCATGTTTTTACCTCAATATTAAAACCAATTATCCCTGCCACCCTTTTGCTGCAGTTTCTGTTGCGAGTATTTCAGTAATCTGGTTTATAGCATCTCAGTGATAGCTGTACTGGCGTAACTGATGCAATACAAGTTTACTGAGCACCGGGGAAGGAACAGTGTAGAAACATAAGAAACCAGTCTTGGTACTAGGGAAAAAATACTGTGTTATATTGTCAATAAACCATTTATATACGTGCACGCATCTTGCTATGTGGATTTCTGTTGGTAATTTTATGAACTCTGCTGATAACTACTTACTGTCTTTACAGCACCACAGGAAGAATGGAATACATTTGAATAGAAGCATTAGAAAATTACTAGAATTAGTAATGTTACTAATCTGTTACTTGTATCTGTAGTAACAGATACAAATGTAATTTACTTTTAAGCTCGAAAAACAGTTGCAGATTTCTAAAAGTTAATTATTCTGACCCTCATGGCTTATAGTTTAATAATAAACTATTTGACGGATTGGGGGGGAGGGGAGAAGGAGGATAATGGAAAGCATTGCAGTAAGCAAGAATGCTTTTAGGAATCTTTCTCTGTCTGGGTAAAAATAGTTGCTTCTCTTCTAAATAGGAGGTGATGGCAGGCCGCCTTTCTGGTTTTCTGACATCACTGGCAATAAATGGCTGTAGCAAATACAGAATAATACCAGAATGAATATCTGTCTACAGCTACTTGTTGTAATCTGTATGCCTAATCAATCTTAAGTGTCTCTCCAGAAATATGTAAAGATGGATTTATGTAGCTTGGTGTGCCAAGAACAGGCAACTTGACTTACTAAGTTTAGTAACTGAAGTGGTGTGTGTGTTTGTGTCGGAGGGAGAGCTCCACCTACTGGAGAAACCTTCCAGTTTATGGAGTGGTTTTGAGTCAAGTGTGCGATACCGATTTCTTAGGTCAGGTCTCAGGGATTCGGAATGAGGGCATTTGCAAAGAAATAGACTTCCTTCAACTTTAAAAGGTCTGAGCTCTGAAAATACTTTCTCAGATTTTCATCTTGATTTAGTTTGTTTGTTTGTTTATAGGAACATCATCTCCAACGGGCTATCTCAGCACAACAAGTATATGGAGAGAAGAGGGATAACATGGTTATACCGGTTCCAGAAGCAGAAAGTAATATTGCATACTATGAATCTATATATCCTGGAGAATTTAAAATGCCAAAGCAGCTGATTCACATACAGCGTAAGTAAATTAACTCATTCATTGAAGTCTACACTGACAACTCTCATTTTGCTAGTAGTTCAAGAGATTACACAAACGTCTACTGAGTTTGCATCAAGACCGACTTTCTGAAAATTTTTTCCAACATGTAAAGAATGCATACTTCATTTAGAAGAGGTATAGTTAGTTCTTGATCAAGAAGTAGATAAATGTCCTTTTTGAGTCTATGTCTATATGTTAATACTTTACATTTAGCAGTCTCGGAAGCCTGTTTCTGTCCTCTGTAATGCTTAGTAGTTACGGATTGCTTAGGCAGGATAAAATGACAGTAGAGTGGGTTGGGAAGCCAAGCTGAAATGGCAGTAGTAGTAGTATTTACCTGTGTTTTGATGGAAATACTCTACATCCAAAAGTAGCTGTTTTTTGATACTACTGATGACTTGCAAATGTGTTGGGATTTTGTTTTTGTTGGAAGATAGCAGCTATTCTGTATGGATGTCACCCTTGAAGTGAACATCATATTACTTCAGAGAACTTTTGAAAACATTATAAAAATTATAATCTCATGCAGAATTCTGTTGCATGATGTAATGAGTGGAACTTGAAAGTAGTATCTGTGCTACGCAAACGGATCTCGTGCCTAATTAACTGTGGTTAAATGTTAGAATTCTATTAGTCTGAGCTTCAGTGATGGCTTAAAGTATTAGAATCATTGAGTAATTTGGGTTGGAAGGGACTTTTAAAGGTAGTGTAGTCCAACCCACCCTGCAATGAGCAGGGACATCCACTAGATCAGGTGGAAGATCAGGTGAATTAGAGAATGTTGCTCTGCTCCTCGGTAACGAAGAGACTAATAACTAGCAGTTTTCCATGCTGATATTAAGGTTACACTTTTTCATTCTTCTTTTCCTCGTCTAGTAGTCTAACAGCTGAAATGGCAATTTTCAGCTGCATTGTCTTATGCCTATTTATTAAAAGCGAGTGATGCTTTTCATGACGTGTTTCCAAATGTGCATTTGGGAAACTCATGTTTCTTCCTAACTAAAACAATTTGAATGAGTAATGACAACTCGGGAGATTGTGTTTTGAATGCAGAATGCTGCATTTTTGTAGGGTATTACGGAAGACAGAACAGCTGTTTGTGTTCTGCAAAACATTATTTATATTTGAAGATACTTTGCTACATAGGGTAGATGGTGCTGGACTAGTTTTGTCTGACTTGTAATTTTACATCACGAAAATCATTGATAAGAATGTGTGTAAGGTCACTGTAGTACAGTCTGCATTTGTAGAAGTACCTTTAAAGTTGTTTTGGGCTGAAGTCTGAAATATTGATAATACAATACAGAAAACTACAGGATACTAGACAGCATGGAAAATTCTGACCAATCTAAAAATTTCTTACTAGAATCATTGAGGTTGAAAGCCACTAGTTGGCTTGAGCACCAGTAAACTTTCATCGGTTAACAAAAGCATAGTTAAACGGATACCAGCTTTTATTCCTGATTTTTAATGGTGTTGTTTTTTCAAGGAAAAAACCCTAAAAACTTCTAAGTAGTATTACTTCAACATTCAGATGAATAATTTTGGTTTTGTATTCAAAGGAATCAGCTGTGTGCTCCAGATGCTGTTAGAACAAAACATTTGTGTAGTAAAACTAACTTTTAACTTTGACTGTATCCTTTAGCTTTTAGTTTGGATGCTGAGCAGCCGGATTATGACTTGGATTCGGAAGATGAGATCTTTGTGAATAAGTTGAAGAAAAGAATGGACATCTCTCCTTTGCAATTTGAGGAGATGATAGACCGACTAGAAAAGGGCAGCGGTCAGCAGGTACAATGGTACTTTGAATAAAGAATTTGAAATACACACTCTATACATTGCTATACGTAAGTGACATGCTGGGTTTTACATTTAGCCAGTCAGCCTGCAGGAGGCCAAGCTGTTGCTGAAGGAAGATGATGAATTGATCAGAGAAGTGTATGAGTACTGGATTAAAAAGAGGAAAAACTGTCGAGGTCCCTCTCTTATCCCAGCAGTGAAACAGGAGAAGCGAGATGGTTCCAGCACAAATGACCCTTATGTTGCTTTTAGAAGGCGAACAGAAAAGATGCAGACACGAAAAGTAAGTAGTTCAGTACCTCCTTTCTTTCTCTTCATTCTCCCCATCTCAAAAAGTAGCTTAGATGAAGAAACAATTTCGCTATATTGTATAAAGCAATAAAAGTGGTAATGTTCTTCTGGTTTAATTTGCAAGGTAAAAACATGAAAGAAACTACTTTAGGACAGCTATCAAATGAAACTTTGCGTTCATTATCTTTTTTCACTAAATCTACTGCTAAACCTATTTTGGTATTGGTAAGCTGTAGTTTATTGATAATATGCACATGCTTCTCTTCCGTTTAGCATGCAGTTTTTTTTTATATATATACACATCAGTGTTTAGAACTTTAATTCAGATTAAAAAATGTAAATGATGTGGGGAAACGTATACACTGTGTATCTACAGAATCGAAAAAATGATGAAGCATCTTACGAGAAGATGCTTAAGCTGCGTCGAGATCTGAGTCGTGCAGTAACCATCCTGGAGATGATAAAGAGGAGGGAAAAAAGCAAGAGAGAGTTGCTGCATTTAACACTGGAGATTATGGAAAAGAGGTAATGTTTATTGAACATGTGCTGCAGAAAGCTTTGGAAACTGCCTTGTATTCCGATTCCACAAATACTTCAAACAGTGAGAGATTTTTAAAATAAGTATTTAGATTCTTTCACATTTACAGAACAGCGTATTTTCATATGCGGCTATGGAGAGCAAAATAGGACATTAGGAAGTTGCTTATTATGGAGAAGTGACCTGTCGCAACATTGTTTTATTACATGTGTACTTGTATTCAAATGTATGTATATATCCTACATGTTATACAGCAGGAGAGATCATAGTTTCAGGTAAATCGATTTGGAAATTTGTGTTAAACTTGAATGCGTAGATTAAGAAAATCTCAGCTAATATTAAGGCCATTTCCGATCATTACTGTTCTTCTTTTCCTTTATTACTGCTGTTCTTTTTTAGCAAAGCTTGATCTAATATCCTCTGGAGGAAAACAAATAAGCATTTCATACAGTATAAAATGTTTTTCTGTGAGTCATCTCCAACTAGTGCTTCTTTTGACATCCTGTTTGTCAGCTGTGCTGACGACCAAATGCTCTGCTCTGTCAACTGTCACTTTCCCGATCAACTGAGAACCACGTTTGCAATGTGGAGTTGTTCTTTATTCAAATTCTAAGTGTCAGCTTAAGCATCCCTATATGAAAACAAGTGTTTTGAGTCAGTATTTTAAAGCTCTATAACTAACTTTTTAGTCTGACTTCTTAAGCAGACAAGTTGAATGTCTCTAGCGGGACACCTTTTTTGAGCACTGACCATTTTCAGTAGTAATAGAAAGAGGAGAGGGAGGATTCATGAATAAGGCACTCTGCCTCGCTGTTTGAAGCCTTTGGGGTGATAAATGCATGTTTTGAAATGGTACTTGTCCCCAAGTGTTCCTGGATGTCCTTTTACTGCAAGTAGCAAGTATTAGTCTGTGTTTCTGTGCTGCGTATTTTTTACCAGGTGTACATTATAAGTATTCCAACAAATAATTAAAAAAAATATTCTGATTTCAGGTATAATTTGGGTGACTACAGTGGAGAGATCATGTCTGAGGTCATGGCACAGCGGCAACCAATTAAACCTACCTATGCTATTCCCATCATTCCTGTGACTAACAGCAGTCCTTTTAAACACCAAGAAGCTATGGAACTGAAAGAATTTAAAGTTAAGGTGAGTAATGTCAGTAACAGAGTTATTAGTTCATGCTGTTACATATCCAAGATACAACATTTTAGGATGGAAGGAGGGGGAAGCTTTTTGAAACTGGAAATAGACTAACAAAGCTGCAATTGGAATAAAATGCTTTATTCGGTTGGAGTTAGGAACATACAGCCTACTGGCATTCCTCGAGTCAGAAATAAAGGAAGTATAGACGAACGACAGGCAAAAGGATACATGCAATTATATTCTTATTCTGGGGGGATACAAACATACTATCCATAAAGTTAATATATTGTGAACAAAACTGTATTTACTACAGAGATACTGGACAAAGATAGGACTAATGAGGTGAAATTGTACCTTTTTTTAAATTATGTAGTTATTTTAATCTGGAGGATTGTTTTTTGTTTAATTTTTTTAAAAAATATCATCCAGTGATATTCCCAGCATGCTGTATATCTTTGGGTTTGTATATAAGTAGTGAATAATCTTACTTGATTCAGACAGCTGACCAGCACTTTTTTCCCCTGCAGGCTTTAATTTTGTGTTACAAAGCATAGCTACAGTGCCAACAACTGAGCATATTAAATAGGTCAGGTAACCCAGGAGAAATGCTGAGGTATAATTTGAATTTTAAACAAAGTTTCCTTGTAACTGAAGAATGTTCAAAGACTGGAGAGTACTTACCTATTAGTGATGTTGCGTCAATGCAGTGTCTTGCAACTTGAAAGAAATCTGCTTCCCAGAAACGGGAAATGCACTTAAACTTGACTTTGCATAGTATGGGGAAATGTGTTTCATTTTGAGAGGGTTTTGTGATATTCTAGGTATCCTTGAGAAGTCTAACTTCTGCTTTTGCCTTAAAAGCATTGTTTGATACTTAGTAATTCCCTAATGCTGCCTAAGTGTCTATGAATTTACAATGTTAGGAAAAAAAAGGGTGGCCACACGGAGATCATTTTATATATTTTGGTCTACTTCCTCAAAGTAGTAGTTATCTTAACTTCTAGCGTTTTATCTGGTGCTTGATTCCACCTTGTCCGTTAAACGTTTTGATTACTGGAAATGAAATACGGGTATTCATGAAATGACTGCATGTTTTGTTATCAAGGTGGTGGAGAGAGGAGTTAACTTTCTAGCTTGCTTACACAGGAGTTTTCTAAAACCCCTGTTTTAATAAAATCTGACTGTGTGTATAATTTTACACTGTTTTTTTTTTTTCTTGCAGCAAGATAAACCTGATGTTATTCGACCCAAAAGAAAGTATGAGAAGAAGCCAAAAGTCTTACCTTCGTCTGCTGCTGCTACTCCTCAACAGACAAGTCCTGCTGCACTGCCAGTCTTTAATGCTAAAGATTTGAATCAGTATGATTTTCCTAGCTCAGATGAAGAACCTCTCTCCCAGGTAGAACCTCTACAGTTCTGTGCTGCTCTTGGGGAAAGACTAGAAGTAAAACTCAGGAATTTACTAATATGTCTCCTCATATGCTCCCCATCCCCTCTTCAAAGGTTTTGTCTGGTTCTTCGGAGGCTGAGGAAGAAAATGATCCCGATGGTCCTTTTGCCTTCCGTAGGAAAGCAGGCTGTCAGTACTATGCTGTAAGTAGAATTTCCTCATGTGTCATGAGACAGAGCATCATTGTGGTGGAAAAAAATCCTGTGTTTAATTGTTTAAAATTATTTTAAGCCTCATTTAGACCAACCTGGCAACTGGCCATGGAGTAGCCCTAAAGAGGGAAGATTAGGAGATGTGCGTTACAGATACTGCTTAACCACCCTCACTGTACCCCAGAGGTGTATTGGGTTTGCACGAAGACGGGTCGGCCGTGGTGGAAGGTAAGTGCTACATAATTGTTGCTGGTTTTTAAAAATAAAATTAATCGGTAAGACACAAAAAGTGAAGTGTGGTTTTTTTTGGTTTTTGTTTTTGTTAAAAAATAACAACAACCACCTTCAAAAATGGAGACAGCAGAGCGCCTGAGGTTTTAAATACTTCTATACAAGTTTCCTTAGCTGGTTGCTGGCTCCATTTTTATTTTGTGGTAGTAGAAGCTGCTTTATACTATTTTCTTAAATGTATCTAGGGGTTTTTTTTGTTGCTGGTACTCGCAAGTTATGAGGTGAAAATACACGTTAGTTTTCAGTTGTGATTGGTGGTTTGTATTTAAATGATTTGCATAGTTGTCATCAAATAGTAGTATTTGAAAATAGCAAAAACAGCATTTTTCAGAAAATGCTTTTTTGAGTTTGGACGATATTTGGTGATTTGCCAGTTGTGGAGTAGACCTTTGGGAGGAATACTTGAAAGCAGGTGACAACTGTTAAATTTCAAACATTGTCAAAAGTATCAAAGAATTAAGGACTTCAGGCATTTTGCTTCTAAGCATCTATTGAAAATAATTCATAAACTGTTCAGTGTAGAAGTGCTATTTCTTAAATATTGTGTGATAACTTTAAGACAATTGTACATTAGTATTATATTTTAATTAAAAAAAAAAGTGATTTGGGTTTCAGATTAATGCATAGCACCCCTTCACATATTAGCAAGTCAGATTGGCTTATCAGTAAAATTGGAACGGGAGCTGAAGGCTCTTACCTGGGATTTTGCAAGGGGATTTGGAAGTTAACATGCAACATCCTCACTGCATTGAGATGTTTGTAGGTATATTCAGTATATACAGGAGTAAGGCTTTTGAACTGAAGTTACTTTAGGGGAGGGCATTTGGATTGCTTTTTGGTTACTTGGGCATTTCTATTTTATTTTCTAGGGTTTTTTCCTCTGCATTATGGAACCCTGTCTTCCAGCCTGATCATAAAAAATAATTTAAAAAAATTATTGCAATGTCTTAATGTATATATGACGATGTACATCAGCTCTTCAAACAGGAAAAGCTAGAATATGCATGTGAAGAGAAACCTAAACATAATACTTATTGTCATGCATTGTGTCTGGTTTGGGGGGTTGCTTCTTCTCAAACAGTTTTGTGTAGTTTTTTTCTACCCTTTTGTCACCCTCAAGCACAAATGGCACACTGGTGACTTTCATAGTGTTTTATTGCCACTGCATAATTCTGCATTGTTTTCCTGTTTTAGGGTGCTACTAGACAGAGCCCATTCGGACTACGATAATACATTTCATCAGCTGGATTTGGAAATGTTTTCCTCATCACAACACTCTTCAATCAGTCAATTTGCCAATACCTCAGAAACAAATACCTCGGACAAATCTTTCTCGAAAGACCTCAGTCAGATACTAGTCAATATCAAATCATGTAGATGGCGGCATTTTAGGCCTCGGACACCATCCCTACATGACAGTGACAATGATGAACTCTCCTGTAGGAAATTATACAGGGGTATAAATCGAACAGGCACAGCACAACCCGGGACCCAGACATGCAGTACCTCTATACAAAGTAAAAGTAGCAGTGGTTCAGCACATTTTGGTATGTTTATTTTGACAAACTTGCTTCTAGAAATTTTAAACTTGACTCAGAAAATCCAGAATATGATTAGGTCATCCATACTTTACATCATGGTCTATTTTGATGGTAACAGCCCATCTTCACATTTTCTTTTTATTTGCTACATAGAATGTTTGTTTGTATTTATTGCTAGCAGTAATGTAATGCATCTCAAATTTATGCAAATGCTACCTTGGTATGTAGTTACAATTTAGAAATAGGAAGATTTAGAAACCAGTATTGTGTAGGGTTTAAGTTGACTCTGAGGATCCAGATTTTTAAAATTGAACGTACATCGATTGGAATACTGATATAAATATTATATGCCAAACTTTTTTCTAGTGCAAGGTGTGGTGGTAGTGGGAACTGTCTAGTTAAAATGCTTGCATTTAAAATCTCGGCATGTTATGAATTCTTATTTGAACTTACATAAAATTAAATGCTGTTTCCTATCCAAAAAATACCCAGCCCATCCCCACTGATGTGTTTGCTCATGCTTGGCAAAACTCTGGGATTAACCACCTCTACATCTTGTTGGCAAGTGGCAGGTTATATCTTACACAACCAAAATTACAGAATTGAGGACCTGACTCTTAAGAAAACTTGATGTGGTGTTAATTGTTTTTTAATTGCAGTACTGTTGGGTTCTTCATACTGGAAGACGGGTATTTATGTAGTTGAAATGTAACTTAAATCTTGAATTTTGATCGGTCACTACATTTAATGTCATCTTTTTATAGAAAGTAAAGTGATACAGTTTTTTTACAAATAACTAACTTTGAAAGTTCGTGGCCATTTTGTAAGGAGTCATGTTTTCCTTGCCATTTTGAATTATGGCTCTGGAAATAAATTAGAAAACCTGGCTAGTGCAGGAGTGGGGTGGGGGGAGATGTATATACCTAATCAGCTCCCCAGATTGTGGGATGTTTTGGAGATCTGGTCAAGCTAAGAGTGTTACCTTGGTATTAGATGACTATAATCCTCCTATTTTCCAGTACTTTTTGTACCTTTCCTCCCTGTACCACCTGATGCTTTTTTTTTTTTGAAAATTCTTCCTCCTTGTATTTTTAGACCTGGTGTGCAGCTTTGTTCTCCTGCTTTATTTAATGCTTCCTCTCCATTCTGTCCTAGAGTAGGTCCTTGTCCATATCCCCCATTCTTTCCTCTTTTATAACTCTTCTTGCTGTAAACGTATTAGGGCTAAAATTGATGGTTCTTCTGGTTTGTGACCTAAGTAAGGCTTTCGGTGTTTAAATTTGCCCCTCCAGTGTTTCAAATCAGTAAACCAAGTCCAGAACTGAATGAGAGCATCCTCTGTCTAGTAGCCAGTCTGAACCGTGGTAAAACAGTAGTCAGGTTACTAGTACGAAAACAAAACAGACTATAAAGTTATTAGTGGGCAATGCATTACATCTGACAATTATGTAGACGTGAAAAAATGGCTGATTGAGTTTAAAGCATATGTCTTTGTGTGTGTATATAAATAAACTAACACACTCCCCCTCCATAGAATCTATTTTCCTTAAATAGATGGTTAAGATATTTATCTACATCATTTAGGAATTGAATGCAATTGTTACTTATGTTGATGAGTTCTGTACAAGGTTTTAATTGTGCGGTTGTATTTTGAAACCTGTGGGGAAGTAATAACGTACGTATGATAAGTACCTAGCATATTACATTAATTTGTGCTTGGAATTCTATGCAAGTGGTTTATCATCTGCATAGAATATTTAGGTTAATATTCTGAGCTTTTCCAAATTTAGAGGTGGTGGAGGTTAGGGTTTGATGTAGGAATGAAATAGTCAATAAAAGATACACTTATGAACTCAGGCACAGTTATACTTTAGTTACTACAGTCTTTGGGTAGCCACTGGCTATTAATACAACCATTGTACCAGTATAATTATTTATAATCTTAATCAGGATTCTTGTAGCATTGGAGGTGTATATGAGTTTGTGTATATGTGGTGTAATGATGATTGTCTGTTTAGGTGTAGGTGTTTGAAAGGAGCATACAGTCTAGTTCATCTTGGTGTCATTCTGTTTTCCAGTGTTTTTTCAGTTTCTTAAAGGATTCTTTAAGATACATTGTCTACACAGGTTACAGGTGTTTGTATGTCTCATATGTACGAGTTTGAGTTCTTCAAAGGTGCCTGTCAGTTGGGGCTGCAGCTGCCAAGTTATGTCATCTTACTTTCTGTAGCAAATACTGTAAAGAACATTAGGTATCCAACATCTGTACTAAAGTTTTCCTGTTCAGTCAGTGCTGCAGATTTACAACCCCGTAGAGTGTCCCTTTTCCTTTTTCTTAGCTGTCTTTAAAGGTGGGAGTTTGTGGGTGTGGATTTGTTCCGTTTCTTTCTCTTTGCCTTTTAGGTTTTTGAAGTTTCAGTAGGTCTTTTTACCAGAAAACACTTGCTAATGCATCTGTATTTTTAAAAATCCTTTTATCTTTTTGCTGCTACTGTGTATTGTGGTCAAACCATATTGCTTATCTTTAAGACGAAGCTCATACTGAGATTCGATAGTGGCCAGCAGAGGTGGTGGTGTTGCTGTGTTTATTGTGCACCATCACGTGATAAATTTTGTCTGTTTGCGTATAAAAGTTTAGAGAAGGCTTCAGCTTTTTCCACCTTAAATGATACAGACAACATGCTGTAGACATGGAAAAGTTGCTGTGGAAAACATTGCTTTTCGAGTCTGTTATACATGGCCAACACAGGCATGAAGCTGAGATGGTATCTAAGGGCTTCTGTTAATCGGAGGACCTGTTACAAAAGCTGTGCTGTGACGTGCTCTGGCTACAGGAAGTGTTGTTTTTCATCCTGAAATCTGCAAGAGGTTTCCTCAAAAAACCCAGGCATTTTATAAACATATTGAAGTGCCTTTGACCCTGAAGAAATGCGAGTTATTCTGGTCCTGGCTTTCAGAGTGCTCAGCATAAAAGATCTGTGGAAGATGAAGTTGTTGCATTGAGATTCTGTGTGTAAACTGAGAAGAGTTGTCTTTAAAAACAAAACAAACCCTTTACAAGTTACTTGAAAACAGGGCTTGCACTGGGCTTGTCATGTAATGAAGGATAGGCTTTGGCAGCAGGATCACCTGGCCAAGAAGAGTACCATCACTTCTGAAGATGGTGGTTCCTTTTCGTCTTACTGAAGAATTGCAAAAAAGCATCCTTTCTTTGCCCTCTTGCAAGAAGAGTTGATTCAAGGATCTTCAGGCATATGTTATACAGACCACCACTAAAAAGCAGGCAAGAGTGTAAAAGCACGATTCTTATGGAGGAATAACTTGTTCGGTAGGGAGCTATTCACTCTGAACAAAACGCAACAAAATTACTTCAGAAAAGGAGCCTGTATTGCTTGACAGTCTCATCAAGTTTCTGAATCGTAATCTTCAGAGATGGAGCTTGTGTCTTAAGTCTGGAGTGTACAGTAGGCATGAATATTCATCTGAAGAGTTTGTGTCCCAGGAACTTAGTCTTGCTTGTTGGATTAACTGATTGATCTAGTTCTGCCGGGTAAATGGTAGTCTTTGAACTGCCTCGCATTATAGAGAGACTGTGCTTTCTGCTGGAGACTTGCAGTTAAATATCTTACATTCGTATTTTTGGATGCTTGCATCTAGTAATCCAAAAATTTGAGGCATTTAAAACTGCACAGTGTGTATAATTCTGTTGTAGCCTTGTGTTCAGGAGGCAGACCAGAGACATCAGTCACTAGTGAAAGATCTGAGCACTGGTTCCCAGGCTTCTCAAGTAAGACCAGGCAGCCATCCCGCATTCTGTTCTTTTCTGCCGCCTTCATCCAGAAGCTGAGTAACTTGGGAGTCTAGCAGCGTGGTGAGCTGTGCTTCCATTTCCCAAATGTGTGTTTAGCGTTTGCATCTCCAAACTTGCAATGTTGGAGAGGGAACTTTTTTTATGTTCTCATCAAGCATACCTGACACCTGTCTTCAGGCATCCCTTTCCTGCAAAGAAGTAGGAGGAAGCTCCTCCATCCTTGTGGCAGTTCCTCACACCAGAGGAGAAGGACTTGTCCTACCTTTTCATGGCTTTTATGCCGTCACTGGCTATGTTTAAATCTTTTTATTCAACCCTTGTATCTGTAGTAGTCTAAACACTGCTGTCTGTCTTACTGTTTTCCCTTTTCTAAATGCTTATTTTCACATTGCAGCATAAACTTGGTCGTGAAAAATACTGACATTTGTAATGGCCGATCTCAGTTATCATTGGAACTTAACAGTCTTGGCTCATCCGTGGCTGAGCTGTTGAGATCCTAGTTGAACCAGCAATGGCCTTGGGAGTAACAGATGTTTGTAGCCCACCCGAGACTTAGTTGAAGTGGGAAATCTTACAAGGAAAAGCCTCTTTAGCCTGGGAAATGGGACTGGGGAAGAGTCAACACTTACTAAAACATCTGAGTGCTTCTGGAGGCTTTGTAGTTACACTAGATTTTCTCATTCAGCTTCAGCCCAGTCGGAGTAATACTTTGCTCCAAAGTGCTGGGTCTTTGGGCTTGTGTGAACTGTTACACTTCATCTGCATCCCATGCCAGGATTGTCACGTCTATAACTGCAGAGTAAACTCTATGTACACTAGCTGGCCTGTGACATTTCAGTGGAAACTCATGTTAAGAATGATGGGCAAACAAATAAAAATGCATAGCAAGCATTTCTAGCTTTCATTCAGTGGCTAGTAAAAATACTCATTAATGATTTTTCTGTCTGTTTTTTCTTTCACTACCAAGTAGGGAGTGCATATGTAGATCTTATATCTAGTTTTTAATTTCTGAGTCTAAAGTTCTGATGTTAGGAATTTCACACTTAAGTTCTGTTGGGCTGAAGTAGAACGCTGTTGTAATAATCAAGGGCATAATGATTCATGTTCTCATAGTGCCTAATAATGCCATGTTTAAGTAAAATCAATCTTGAACTTCTTTTCAGAAAGTGAAACATCTTTGGGCCTGGTGCATCAAATACTAAATCACACTGATGGCTCTAAGTCTCTCCAATCTTCCGAATTCACTGGTGAGAACTTGCTATACAGTAGAAAATCTTTAACCAGGCAGTATAAGCCAGATAACATCTCTCGTAAGATAGAGATAAAAAATGTGTTCTGGATTACTTAGTATTGTGAATGATATTTGCTTTGCATGCACTTTGGCGTTAGTAACCGGTAATTGTTCTCTTATATAGCAGGGATGTGATGCTGTCATGTATTTCCTTTAAGAAAACATTGTAACATGATATATTATTTTTCCACACGCTTTAGCAGTTCTGTAGTTTATGGGATTTCTCAATTGGAAGCTTCGGTTATGTGATGCTTCTTCTGTTACCTGGTGGAAACTGCATTTCTAATGGCCATCACCTCAGCTGGAAGGATGAAGGAATCCAGTACTCTGGGTTTTTAGAGAGATTCTTTGAACTCAGTATAATCTTAATGCTTCAGTTTTCCTACTGAAATAACATTTCTCCTTGTGAGAACAGACACTTAACTTGGTGTTAGGAAGCAACTGCTTTTTTTAAGCAGTTACTCATTTAAATATCTAATTCCTTAGATACTCAGCAGGACTGAAGCATTTGCTGCGAGGTTTAATTAAGCTCTTTGAGTCTCTCACTATTAAAACTTTTTCAAACTTTTATTAAAAAAAAAAATAATTACCTGGATAGGTCATTGTGTTTACTCCACAGAGCTTGCTCAGCCTCCCTGGCAAATCTAGTGACTGTCTTCCATTCAGGAAATCAAAAGGAATGCTGCTAGAGGGACCAGGAGTTTACACATGCATTTCCTGCTTTCCAGGACGTGCTTTCTAGTTTTTAGGAAGCTGGTTCTTGTGGTCAGGTTTTTCTAAGTCTGTGTTTTCCTACTTCAGGGAAGCAGAGTAACAACTAGCAAGTCCCCTCACAGCAAAACTCGCAGCGGTAGTCAGGAGGGGAGGCTGCGGCTGTTTGCCAGTGAAAGACCAATGTGTTTGTGCAGATTCCACAGCTAGCCCCCAATCTCACTGGGTTTGGCCACTTCTGGGAAGGACTTGCATTTTCCTAAACCTAAACGTAAGCTACAGCATTGTAAGGCCAGTACGTGTTAAGTGCTGTGGTAAAACTAGGTAGCACTGTAAAAACAGTTCTGTATTGCAGTGTAAAACTGCTGAGAACTATGGATCTTTGAGAAGTCCATTGGCAGCATTCCTGTTACTCTGTGCTCCAGGAAACAACACCTGTTGAGCGTCAGTATCCTACAGAATTTGGTAGATGTGTACACAGAATCATCCAGTTAAAAGATATTCAATAGCTTAATTTGAGCGAAAAATTGATAGGTAGTTATCCCAAAGATTACAAACATCTTACTTACAGTAATTTAAGTGATTGTAGGAAAACATATTCATAGTGTAGTGTGTCGTGGAAAAAAAAATTGAGTTATTGCATAAGATTTGTGGCTGTTGCTAAGGAGATACTAAGCAGTCATTTATCCTGTTAATCAGTCCCAGTAATGTACAACGTTTCTTTCCTTGTATTCATAACTCAAACTCCTGAAGCTTTTTCTTCAGCCTTCCATTCCTTTTTGCCGGCTGTAAGCCAGAATATGCTTCTCTCGCTGCCAGAGTATAGCACTAATACAGTTGCAGAGTAGCTGTGTGCATTGTCCCAAACTGTTAAATGAAAAGGATAACAGCATAACATGATGTAGTCACTTAAAATCCCAAAGGTTGTCTCAACTGAAATGTTACAACTTGATTTGGAATTCTACCAGAAACTGTTCAGAAGTGTAGGGAGTTTTAATTGTTCCCATTCAAAACGGTATGCTGCAAACAAATGAGTAAGAAGCATTCATGGAGCCTAGTCTTAGTAAAACTTGAGCTACCCATCTTCGGACAACCGTTCCTAATGTTTAAGGTTAGGAAGGGGGTTAGGTTAGATTAAGGAGTCAGGTGACTTGCATAAATTACTGAAAGCATTTGGGAAGTACGTAGATTTTTTGAGGGACGGTACAATTGTATTATACAATATATGTACTATTATACAGTTATAATAGACAGTTGAGATATTCTGAAAGGATAATGTTCTTCTTTGTATTGGTAGCAGTGAATGAGACGTTCCCACCTCCACCCCTCACTGCATTCTGTGTAATGAATGAAACCGGATGTTTTGTCCCTGTCCAATTCAATAGTATTAAATAGTCATTACTGTGTGATGGAACCATGTCCACTGTGGCCCTAGTGTGCTCTTGGAGAAGAGTCTAAAGGCTGCAGTCCTGTCTAGGGCTGCTGAAGCAAGAATCTGGTTTAAAATCTCATGTCTTGTCTTTAACCACTGAATGTTCTGTTTTGTCCCTTTTGTTTTTTTAACTTGAAGCTGTTGTTCAGTTGTTTGTTGCTTCACTAATTTTTCTAAAGCGTTGAAGGTCTCCAGTCACATCAGGAATATGTAACTTTGTGTAGCAATACTCTTCTGATTACCAGAAATGTGGTTGCTGATTTAAGTGTACAGAAAAGGTCTGGGCTTGCTTCTTGCCTGCTGTTCTTTTCCAGGCAGATAAAGACCAGTGTATGGCACACAAGAAGATTACATTAATTTTTGCTACTTCTACATTTATCGTTTTTCTCTGACACAGATGAAAGATTTTCAGCTGTGCCCCTTCTTCTCTTCTTTAGAATAAAACTGAGAAGAGGTATTAAAAGTTCTGGAAGAAAGTTGTCTGGGTCGCTTACTGTTTTTTTTCTAGAGAAAGTGATGTTAACAGCAGACTAAGTGTGGCACCTGTGCAATTGCATCTATGTTGGCTTTGCAGGCAAGGAAAAAAAAAATACTGTCTGCAAACCATATAATTGACCTATTAATAGCGGCTACATTTTTATGGTCTGCAATGGATTCTACTTGAATTGCTTTCTTAACAAAGACAGCTGAAGTTAGACTAGCTCTTTGAGAAGTTTAGGACTGTCTGCAGATGCAGAGGCACGGGCAGTCAGTACACCTGTGATCTCACTGTGCTGAGCCTAGGTGTGATTTCACCAGAAAGCCTCCGCCAGTTCCAGTCAGTTGTGTGCCACAGAAAATCAATACATAAGGTTAAATAGATGGAAGTAGTTTCAATTAAAGTACACACAAATGATAGTTTTCAGAAGCAACTTACATCTCCTAATCAATAGGCTTATTTTTTCAATTGAAGTGAATATAGACAGTACTTTTGAGAGCGGGAAGGGAAGAAGCCTACCAACAGTGTTAGCCAGCAGAATGCATGGTGACTTTTAACAGAAGAGGAATAAACTATGCTGTCGCAGTTTGCAGGTCTTCAAAAAAGATAATGATTACTTTTGCTTTGAATAGTTCTTGGGGGTAGCAATCTTTTCAATAAAACCTTCAATGTAGTGCTGCTTTAGCATGGAGAGGGAACAGCTAGCTTATGTAATTACAGTCTATAACCTCTTCTGGTACATGAGCATGTCTGGATACACTGCGGAATGGAAAAGGAATATCAATCAGATTATTTTAGGAGGCTGTAGCTTGCAGCAGTCCTTCATGGGCAGCGTTGTATTTCTAAACTGAATGCAGCTGGTTAATTCAGAATCCCCCAGTAAATCTCTGATAGTGTTGTAAATAGTATTTTTAAATTTCTAGTAGGCTTTTATCTTTAATAAGGGAAGCAGCAAAAATGTTGCTGAAATGTTTTAACCTAAATTGAAAAACCTGAAAATTTTCTTGAGTGTATTTACAGATATGACAGGTAAATAGCCGTTTACATTGCATTTTTGAGGCGGTATTTGTGTGTTTGGGTATTTGAGCAGAAGTGAGAGAAGCAGTTTGACTATACATGAGAGTGGTGGTCATAGTGGGGTTCTGTGACTTATTTCCTTTGATAGCTGTATAACTTTCCATAGGGGTGGGAAACTTACAGCTGTAAGGGTCACAGACTACTTAAAAAGAAATATACTGGTGCACAATTTGAAAAACATAGTTCTTCTAAATCCTGCTTCCAGAAAGAAGGGGGAGCACTTAAAGACTGTCCTAAATGATCGCTATCCTAAACAAACACAACTTGCCTCAATAAACTTTATTTACTGTTTTTCCAAAAGAAAACAATATTTTGGAGTTGGTTAAACCAACATAGGTGACTGTGCTTACTACAACTCTATAGCTAAAATCTAAAATATACTTAAGATTCGAAAACTGAAACTATCTATTAATAAATTTTACTTAAATTGACAAAAGTCAGATGGTTATGATGGTGAAAACCTTAATCTTAATTCAGTCAAAGATGGTGGTGTAACATCCTTTTTTGCCCATTTTCCTCTTTGTCAGTCAGCGAGTTGTCTTTTTTTACATCACTTATGCAACCTATTCCTAAGCAATATAGTGTCATACTGTATAATAATATACCTTACTAATACATGGAGCCTTCAGTATCATTGGCACTGTATTGGCTAATCCATACTGATTTCTAAATTTTAAGGTTTAAAAACCCACTTAATTACTAAGTCACTACTAACTTATCAATATCAATGAAATATCTGTCAGTACTGGAACAGTACATCCATTTTTCTCCCTCTGCTACTGCTACTCAGCTTTCTGCATGCTAATCTGTATGTGCTAAAGCTTTCTTGCTCCAATTTGTGTGTTTGGTAACAGTTTAAAAAAAAAATCTAAAGGACGTTTGATTTATATATAAATGAAAATTTAAACAGCCAACTCCTGAATGTTTGGTCTATGAATTCAAGTTTGGATTTTTTTAGTAAGGGCATTTACAAATGGTGTTAGTACTAAGCTGTTCCCCAAGAAATAACTTTAAAACATCCAAGAAATGAAGCAAGTTGAAGTGAGATTTTACTCTAAGCGTATTGGGGAAGTAATTTGTCACTTATGGCAACATAAACAAGTGCTACATCCCTACTTGCTGAAGAATGTTACTTTAAAAAAAAAATAAATTACTAACTTGAACGTAACAGCTGAATAAAAATGTATAACTTAAATTTATAACTTTATAGTAAGTGCTCAGATAGCGAAGTGCTAGTAATAATTTAGGGCTATTTCCAGTACATAGAGGATTTGGAAAAATTGTTTTACCAAAAAAAAAATAATTAAAAAACCACAAATACACTGAAAAATGCATGCTCAGCAGTTTGCTCTGTTTGTTTCCAAATACTACTTATTTTGACTAGCCAGTTGTATTAACTTATTATTCAAATTTATACGTAAGGTACAATTGCTATTCAGAATCCTATTGTATCCAGAAGCAAGAGATGATTACAGTTTTGATAGAACCAGATTTTCTTTAGGCAAGCAAGCCTGAAAAAGTAGATTAACAAAAAAAGCCCACAAACAAAAAAAACCAACCAAACAAAAAAACCCCCCTGCAATTTGTGAACAGGATTCAAGTGTGGGGGTGACTTGTTGCCAAACAGTAATGAACTTCCCCAATAGTGCTACTTTCACTGCGTTTTCCAAGTGTGAATACTATTTACAGCACTTATTGGGTAGCATCTGTACAATCTGAAGAAAAAATTGAAGGAAAAATCTGAAAGGTGTGTCCTAGACTGAATTTGCAAGGGGCTTCATATTCCAGCCTTAATTCTGAAAGGAGACTTCCTTTCATTTTGGAAATGTAAATTAAAAACATTTTACAAAGTTAATCAATGAGCTAATGACTCCCCACCCCTGCACCATTGGGCCTCGCCTTGTACAAATAATGCTGTTTTTTATCAATTTTATACTTGTGGGCTAGCTAGATAAAATTCTGCTTGAGTTGTGATGCACTGGCTACTGGGTCACCTTTCAAAGATTTTAGAGAGTCAAACTATATTGATGGAGTTGCTTGTACATGTGAGATTAAAAACAGCAAAAATACTGTACTATGATAGCCTGCACAGTTGTAAGCATGCCCAATTTAAAGTTTTCAACTAAACTTAAGTATTAATCTTAATTGTAGATACTCACCACCTTCAAAATGCTATCTGTGAGGGCTGAAAGCATGCAGTTCCCAAGTTTTGCGTGTAAACCTACTTTGCTAATAAAACTGTAGTTCGACAGAGTAAAAACAGTGATGCCATTTCTACCCATAATTTCTTTTAAATCTGTTATTAGAGGGCTTTTGGTGGTTTTGATTGTGTTTTGGTTCCCTTCTCCCCTCCCTTCTTGGTATCTTGAGCTAAATGCAGCAGAGCAATTATAGCCTATATACTAAAAAACAGCTTAAAAAGGGAAAGCTGAATTTGAACCAAAATTTCTAGGTGGATGCTAGCCTTTTTGCCATAAAGGTGCATTAAGGCTCTTAGGAACTTGCTGTGGTGTGTTATTATTATTTTTTTTAGGATTATAAAATAGATGTGTTTATATACACAACACCTACGTATTTTGATATAGTATTTTCTCGTTTTATATTTTGTTCAGCATTTACAGCCGAACAATACCAGCAACATCAACAGCAACTGGCACTAATGCAGAAACAGCAGCTTGCACAAATTCATCAACAGCAAGCAAATAGTAATTCCTCTGCCAACACATCACAGGTGAGGGATTTGTCTGTGCTATGATTTATCCCTCATTGTTTCCCACCAGGGTTCATCTCTAATTGTCAACTGTTGCCATAGAACCTTGAAACTAACCAACAGGAAAGTGGCTTTCGCCTGAATCTACATCATAGCCATTCTGTAAAGTGTTTAGAAGGGACACTGCAGGTGAGTGTGGCAGGCGTTGCCTCTGCTCCCTCTTAAACAAAAAAAACAGATGGGTCAGTCGATTAATGAAATTTTCAAAGCCTTAGAAATATGAATTACAGAGATCTCCAGCCATGTCATTATCCTCTTGATAGTGGGGGATTTTTAGAGCAGGATTTTTAGTTAATAACTAAAGCTAGCTCCTAAATATGTCCTCTGTGCAGCTGTGAAAGTGTCTAATATTCATAAATGTGTAGTGATTACAGTGGTGAAGGACGCATAAAAAGGTTCAGAAGTTGTTGCAATCTGAACTTCTGAGTCTCTGAATTGGGTTTGGAATTTCATGAAAACAAGTTGACCTATGAAACAACGTTGTTCTATAGAACTTTGGAAATAAGTTTCTTTGTATTTTAAATAGTTGTGGGGATTTTCTTCTCTGTTACTATAGTGGAGCTAAAAGTGCATGGAAGAAAAAATCACAGTTCAGATTTTAACTAGCACCAAATGCTGACACTTTGGTCTGAGAGAATGACTGGGCCACAGTTCTGATTTACATGTATTGATTTTTGTTCTACTAGTTTGCGTGTAGCTTTAAAACGGGGAGAGTACTTACTGACTTTTGGAAGCCTCAATCACATATATTTGCCACCATTGTTCTTTTTAGGGTTTTGTTTCCAAGACACTGGATTCTGTTAGTGCTCAATTTGCTGCTTCAGCTTTGGTTACATCAGAACAACTGATGGGATTCAAAATGAAGGATGATGTGGTGCTTGGAATTGGGGTGAATGGCATTCTTCAAGCCTCAGGTATGCAGCTGTTTGACAGAACTCGATTGCGCCTTGATTTTTACAGTGGAGCTATGTCTGCCTGGAGTTGAGTATGTTCTGAAAAATGAGCTTGCTGTTCTGTGTTTCTTTTGCAGGAGTGTACAAGGGCTTACACCTCAGTAGTACTACACCTACAGCACTTGTCCATACAAGTTCATCATCAACAGCAGGTTCAGCCTTGTTACAGCCTTCAAATATGACACAGACTTCGAGTTCCCACAGTGCACTGAGTCACCAAGTAACTGCTGCCAATTCTGCAACAACTCAGGTTCTGATTGGGAACAACATTCGATTAACTGTACCCTCATCAGTTGCCACTGTAAACTCTATTACCACACTCAATGCACGACATATACCGAGGACTTTAAGTGCTGTTCCATCGTCTGCCTTAAAGCTGGCTGCAGCAACAAATTGTCAGGTGCCCAAGGTTCCGGCTTCATCCTCTGTGGATGCAGTACCAAGGTAGGTTTTTTATATCTGATTATGCTTTCTGATCTTTATTTTGCTTGATAAATATATTTACGGCAAATAAGAACAGTTGGATTACATCAGGCTGGCTTAAATTAATGTTGTGTATAATGGTGGTCAGAAGGGCTACTTGGGATACAAGAACAGACAGATAGTTTTCCAGGATGTTCTCTTTGCCACCATAGCAGAAATAAGCGTTAGCTCAAGAGGGAAGTTTATCATCCTTTGGTTCCTACGCCGCATAAAAATTCTCCACTGTCGAGTACAGTTTTAGTCTCTTATGTTCTACGTGAAGGCTGAACCATTCCGAAATTAATCATGTGTCTGTACTTAAAAGTAAGTCTGCCAGGAATGAACGTAGGATAGGGTTGGTCCATCTGCATTCAAAGAAGCTTCTGTATTTTGAACACTGCAGAAGACTTCAGAGCATGTATTATATTTTGTGTATCTCAGACTTTGAGAAGAGTGTTTGTCACAATTTTTAGCTCTAATGACCATTTTCACTTCTAAATTACTGTTGTTAATTTCTGTTGTCTCCATTAGTTTAAGATATTTGGATAGAAGATTAATTAAAATAGGTTACACAGGAAGTCAGTTCAGTGTTTCCCGAATCTGGTGATTCTAGATTTTGTAACTAGTGACTTCATTAGCAACTTCTTCTATTTTTTTTAATTATTACTTCATTACAAATTTTGATGCTTAGAACACCCTTTTTTGTTGCCTATGTGACGTGGTGGTTTATGGGGAGGTTTTACAGCCTGGCAGATGTTCAAAGTAGTTGTTGCTGGGAGTTAAGCATGCAGTAAATACGGAAGATGAGTGTGTTTGGCGTCTGGGTCTCTGCTTTCAATGTAACGCCTTTGCTACGTTTTAACAGCTCCCCAGTACTGATGAGCAGGTGTCTGGAGTAGTGTTTGCTATCTTTTTCAGTCTTGCTAATTCTTTTATTATTATTCCAACAGGGAAAACCACGAAACGGAGAAGCCAGCACTGAACAATATAGCGGACAATACAGTAGCAATGGAGGTGACGTAGTTTCCGCAGGAGTGAAACTGTAGCCTTGGGAACTTGTTTAGGTGCTATGCATCAGTAGCATTTTGAATGCAAGGGATGATGGAATGCCGCACATTGCGTTTCCATGGCAGCTGTGGGGACTTGACAGCAATGCACATCTCTCATGCTTTGGTTTTTCTTTTCTTACTGTTAATAGGAAAGAATCAACATCTGTAAATTAACAATACAGCAATTATCTGTACAGTACTGCATATTTGTAATACCCTTGTATATATGTTACTTGAATACAAAACTGTTCATTTGTGATGCTTTGCACTTGGGGTGGGGGGAGGGAGGGAAACAAACTGCAACAAAGTAAGAGTGTGAGATGTGAGATTGTATAGAGATGAAAAAGTGTCATCACATCATGTGCATGGTGCGGAACCTGCTGTTTTATCTATTTATTGTGCCGTGTTTACAGTTTTTTGTACACTGTACCTTCATTGGTTCCTGTGCTGTAGTAAATGTGTTAGGTAGCTGTGGACTCCTTGGTATTTTGTAAATGGTATAACATAACTTGGTTCCCTTCTGGGTCCCTGAGTTTTCTGTGTATCATGTGAAAAATGGTGACATACATACAGAATCTTTTAAAAAGGCATCAGTTTAAAAATGGGGAATGTACTGTTTAATGGGGATCTTCCTGTTTAAGTATCGTAAGACAAGTAACAAGCTAATAATGAAGTCTGAATTCTCCCATCCTAGCTTGTCCGCAGGCATGTGGGCAGTTTCTGGTACTTAAAGCACTAAGGTTATGTTGCTGCTCCCCTCGTTAGTCCCATTTCCTTGCACACCAAAAAGTGTTAGTATGCAAATGGAGTCCTTACAACTGGAGTTTTTATGTTGTCTTGCCCTTTTTGAAGACGTATTTTTTTAATGTATAACTGTTTTTAAGACTTCATTCTTTACTTGTTCTTAAGAAAAAGGATATAAGGGAGAAGAATGCAGTAATTGCTGTACGTGTATCATCATTCCAGTTTCTAAAACAGCCAGCTTTTTTCCTTTTAAGATTCTCCAGAAGGCTGCAAGGCCAGAACCACAACTATCGGGTGCCTTCCTTTGGAAATATTTGACCTCTCTTCTGTGAAGAGAATGGTACTTAACAGACTACTATTAGTGCTTTGTCAGTACCGAAGTCTGAATGCCCACTCCAATGGCATACATTATCCTTAAGGTTTTTAATCCCACCTGGAAGAATTGTGACAGAACTCTCACAAAATAAACCCAGGGCATTACATGTTGACAAAAAAGCGTGGTCGTGTTTTTTTAATGTAAAGTTCTCTGATCATTCTTGCTTTTATCCAAAGGATTTGGTCTTATGAGGTAGCCATCCTTACAATTTGGAGAGGAACTGATGGTTATGTGGTGGCAGCTGTCAAGACTTTTACCCATGATAACACTACAAACAGTGGAAAAATGCGTATTTTTCTTGGTACTTCTGTAGAAGCTGTCAGTGCTAGAAGGGTACTATACAAGTGGGAAGGCAGTTACTGGTAAGATTTTTTTCAAAGTTGCCTGTTCAGAATCACAAATGGAAACATGATTTCCACAGTACGAGGAAATGTCGCTTTTGTCTATGTGTATCTCACCTGCCACGGAAAAGTGGGAATTTTCTGATAAAGAACATCTCATCCTTCTGACTTGACTTGCATGCCCTAGTAAAAATGATACTGTTCTTTCATAGAGCTGTTAGTTCATAGTCACTGTTTTATATAACAGTTTGGTATCGGCTGTCAAGCAGTGAGGGACAATACCTACATGTTTAAGTCCTTGGCTTGCCTTATCTCATGGAACTTAGACCAGGAAGACTGAAGCAATGTTTTTTCCACACAGTGTTCAGTCAGGGTAAGAGTACGCATTTGCTGTGATGTTTTGTAAGAGAGGGCTGCTAGTCCACTGCCTCTCTAACAGATATGGAACTCTCCAGGTAAGTGCCTCATCTTCTACAGAAGGCTTGAACGTATGGCAGAAGTGTGACGGTTAAATTAAATGTCATCTTGGCTTCAAGCAAAAAACCTGTTCCGTGCTGATAAAGGAGATCATGGTAATGCTTGACCAAAAAGGAGCGAGGGAGGGAGGTTGTTAGTCCTGGACCATCACTACTACTTGTCTTTCTCAGTGGTTAAAGGCCCAGATTAAGACATAAAACCAAAGCCTTGCCATACCTGTTTAAAAATGAATTGCTGGCAATTCCTTTCATTTCCTTACAGCCTTTTGTTGCAGTGGAAAACAAGGTGCATCTTTTTCCCTCTTAACCATCTCCTCCCTTGAAAACCGAAGGAACAGTTGCTGTTGGTTCGTAGCGTGACCACACAGCTGAAGGAAGGAAGGAAAGTTACACTGGGGAGAACCTTTTGTTGAAGGAAGTATGAGGTGAAGGACAGTGAGTGCTGCTGAATTCCAGATTATTAGTAGTACCTAGTGATTAGCTGCTGTTCTCTTCGGAAAATTTAAGGTTAAGGATGTGTTTGTAATCCACGTGGTTATTTATTGCATTGTTGTGAAGAAAATAAAAAGAATCCATGTCAAAGAAGTTTCTAAACCCAGGAAAAATGGGGTTTTCACATAGCAAAAATTCTACAGCAATGAAGAAATGAGTTAATAACTAATGCTGGCTGAAATGCGGAGTTTGCATGAAAATGTAATTTGGGGATAGTTCTCTGAAGGCTTAGCTGTGAGGTACCACCAGATGCAGGTAAGCAACTAGCAGAGTGAACAACTGGAGAAGTAGATTCTGGAAATACAGGTTGACCACAGGATATGGCTTGATACAGGTGGATTAGTCCATACAGAAAAAAAACCCCACAAAATATGATCAACAGATGATGAAAGATTGCAGCTTCAGGAGAAGCAGGGATGGGGGCAGGCTGTCTAAGCCATCAGCTGAAACTGCGAATATCCTTGTCCTCTCCTTAAGAGACAAGTGAGGCCAAACGGATGAAAGTGGTGCAGATTAAAATTGTGTACTTTGTGGTGCTGCAGGTTGCATTTTCACTTGAGTATTTTATATTAACATTTTCTACTGTGTGTGGATGATAGCTCGCTATGGGGGATAGTCAGAAGTTGAACTTTGTTTTCTATGAGTGTGTCTTGGGCTTATTGAGCATACTAGGCTTATTGGCACTTGAATAGGATTAACAGATCTGTTGCTTGCTTTATTAGAGAAAGTAGTCAAATCAAGAGCACTGATTTTTATTTTTTTCAAAGGTTGCCAAGAAGTAAATAAATTCTCATGTGGAGGAAAGAATTAGAATATTTCTGTTAGAGAAGTAATTTATAGGAATTCTCCACCAGTAATGGGAGAAAGCCAGGACCGAGTGAAGGAGCACAGACTGCAGTGATCCGTGTCAGAAGGAAGAGGGAAGAAACGGAAACAAACCTGCGGTAGTTTGTTCTGTTTAGATGGCTTTACGAACTGTGAGAGATCAAGCAAGTAGTCATTTTAAAGTAGTAAGCTTCAGTAATCTGCAAGAATGAGGCTCTAGCATAAAAATGTCCTAAGCAATTAGTGAGCTAGGCCTGTTAGTGCTGATCCGGGTCATGCAGTTCAATTCTGTTTTTAAAAAAAAAAAAAAATTAATTAAAATTAGATAAAGACTAGTCCCAATGCTGGAAGTACACCAGAGCTGCAGAAGTAGAGCAGCTCGGCACATTAGCCTGCTCGTGCGGCAGAGCTGGAACAGAAATTGCTCAGAAGCATCGCTGGGAAGGGGAAGGAAAGGTTTGCCTCTTGCCCAACCGGTGTACCTGGTGCTACTCTCCGGCAGTTTGGACTCTGTTAATAGAAGTCCCGAGTGTGTGGCAGCTGTATGAAGGGAGGGCAGCAATCAGGCTAACCTGAGTAATGAGCTTGTTCCTCGCCATGAGGTGGCAGTCTGGAACAACAAAAACTAAACGTTGGTTGAGATTTTCGGAGCAGTGCTAGAGACTTAGCTGCAACTCTTCAGCGTAACGGGGGCTATTTTCAGCGGAGATTAGTGAAAGGATGTATTTTGGCATTAACTGTTCTTCCTTCCCTGTGTTGGGTTAGTGGGATGTGCCACATCCTCATGGGCATCATCTGTTTACACATGTGACAGCAAAACCACCCACATCCTGAATTCTGTTAAAACTTTTATAGTCTCTCTTCTTGTCCTGTTTTAACATATCTGCTGAAGGAATCGAAGACATTGAAAGGAAGAGGTACGTGCTTCCCTAGTGTATAGAGCTCCACTGTTGGAGCTGGAATTATTGCCGTGGTCAGGGATGTAGGGAGCAATCTCCATGCCAGTTTATAAATTGTGTTTTTACCTGAGTCTAGGTATTGGCTAGAACTGCCATCCAGGAAGCGGTAGTAATGAGCAAGTTGGTAAGAAGCTAAAAATCATACAAGTGTGGCTTTCATCAAACTACCAAAACACTGCATTGCTGGTTTAAAACTAGTTTTATAGATTTTTCTTTTCCGTTTCATGGTGTAATTATTTTCAAATGTTTGCATACAGCAGCCATCCATCCTGGTCATATACTACTGATCCTGTGACTTCTGCTCATGGTGACAGGCAAGCAGTCTCCAACCGTGCTGGAGACGGATTATATCTACTTTTTAAAAGGCATGTCTTCCTCAAATCTAATATAAATGCGCACGATAATGCTGTTTAAACCTCCTTTTTGGACGTGTGATTGTGTAAGTATTCGTGGCATGTACCTCGCTGTGGTTGAGGCTGTGCTGCCAATAGGTAAGGAGTATTCCTAATGTTGCAGAACATACATGCTGTTTACTGATTTTCCACTAGTGGGTTACAATGAGTTAACAGTGGTAAAAAAGACGTTCTTTTTCTCTTGGTTCCACTGTGATTCCCATTTTCCTTCTGTCTGTTTAAGTGTTTAAGCAACTCAGTCCCATGCATTCAGTCCTGTTCAGTGCTAACAGGCCTTCGCTGACCAGAGCTCTGTACAATAAACACCAATGAAGTATTTCAGTACCATTCAGCCAGAGAGGATGCTTTATGAGCCAGGTGTTCGTTCTAAATCCCCATCTCATTTTGTTACATCCCTGCTCTAAAAGCAGCTATGGGCTACAGCTCCGTTGGCTGGTTTTACATGTCAGAGTTGTCTGTGCCATAACCAGCATTTTCTGGATTCGGTAGAAGACAGATTTGATGAGAGATGCGAAGCATTTACAACAATCCTCTTTCAACAGCACCGTATCTCAGGTCTTCGGGGATCATAACCCCACGGCACAGATAGAGATAAAACCCTTTTCCCTGGAGTCTGTGGACTTCCTACCCTTTCATTTGTGGTTTTGAGCATGTTGCCAGTGTAAATCAGTCCGTAGCTGTCAGTAATACTTGCCTAGTTGATGTTTCTCGTGATAGTTTCCGTTCTTGAAAGATTATTTCATGAAGCAGAAACTGTAGTGAGGCAGCCAAGCCACTTAATAGGGGCAAACATCATCCGTCTGCTGGCAGAAAGCTCTTGACTTCTCTTGCTTCTCAGAGATGGTACTTCCAGGGGTGTCCCAATAAAGGTTTTATTCTTGAGATGCTTGGTTTTTAATAAGCTTTAATTTTCTGTGTAGTGTGTTTGCTGTAAAGATGCTTGCAAAAAAGCAAACCCATATTAATGCAAAATTGCATTAAGGTATCAATACCCCATGAATCCTTTTGGAAGTGCAAGACTCAAAACTAAGCAAAGCAGGTTTGCCTCTGCGGCTCACAGCAAGGAAAGCCAGAGGTGAAAAGCCTTTAGCTAATGCAGAACAAAAATACAGAGTTTACAGATTCTTCACAGATCAGGTACCATTGTACAGAAAATCAGTAACATACCAAGAATTTGGTGTCCCTTCCAGCAGTAACCTGTCGCTAACTTGGTGCTCAACCATGGTTCCCAGTTGTTCTTTTCTGCTTGCAGGTACCCGCTCAGCAAACTCTCACCATCCTTGAGGTGCTTCCTTGAGACAAGGGTCACCTTCAGCATCAGAGACGTGGTGGAGGGGCAGCAGGTAACCATAGGTACAAATAACACAAAAGAAACTTCCAGTGACTCAAGTCTTGGATAACAGTCCCATTTTCTTACTGCTTCCCGGAGAGATACAGGCTGATCCGGCTTCAGCGAGTTGCTCCTCTGCCCGGCTTTCCTGCCAGGCCAGCAGGCAGGCTGCCGAAGGGCTCCTGAAAAGCCCATGGCACATTCAGCGCTGAGACTCTCCAAAAGTTTCCCAGTGTGCCCTTGAATAATCCATTTGTTCCCCTCAGGAACAACATGCATAGCGTGTGTCAGATTACTCATGATCAGCTTTAATCAAGCTTTAAGATAAAGCGATAGTTGCTTAGAGTTGTAGGCTTGAAAGATGGAACAAAGTTACAACCAAAGAAAGCACCGTTACAAGCCTATTTACAGCTTCTCGGGGGCTGCTTGTGTCTTGGCCGAGTTGGCATCATGAGCCAGCCCCAATGAAAACATCCCCAGTACACATTTAGCCTGAAATCTTCCTGAACTTGCATTTCTCCTGGCTCTGCTTCTAAGCCTGGTGGCTGGTGTCCCTCCGGGCAGCCACTCTGGCCAGGTCAGGACTTCTCCCACGCCAGCCTGCCCTGGCGCCGAGACGTCACCAAGCAAAAGTGGGGACTTTGTGTTTTCCCTCCTGACTATTGCTTTTCTGATCAGTGCGAGTTATTTCTTAGAGATCATGCTCTTGGCTTCAGCTTGGTTTGTTAACCAGGAGCAGTTTGTGGGCAGCTCTGTAGCTTGGCTGGCTGAAATAAAGGAGGCAAGGAGAGTCAGGAGAGCTAGAACGAGAGTCACGAGCCCACAGTTCACAGCAAACCAGTTTTTAGATAGATTTCCCTCTGTGCGTTCCAGGCACACCATCCAGGGCTCCTGCCAAACCACGGCAGCAGATAGAGGTGTTGGGAGCAGCAGCAGCAGCATGTCTGACATGGCAAAATGGCTGGCGCAGCTTGCGTTTGCAGTGACGGGACCCGTCCTGTAACGAAGGTCTGCACTCATTTTCTGTGAGTTCATTTGTGTGAGTGAAAGCTTTAATGTGCCTCGTTCCCAGGTAGCCGTAAGGGCTCTGGTTCGGCCGCAGCCAGAGCACTGCAGCCACCCTTCACAGGGAACAGGGCTGCGCTCAGAAGGATTCAGGGAAGAGCTGTGAGAGTATCCAAAAGGCTGAAACACACCTGACGGTGAGAGCCATTCAACCTGCTACAGAGACCTGAGCACGATCTCCAGGTGCCTACAAGGAGGGCAGTGGCAGGACAACAGAAGCCAGCAGAAAAACATATAATTTACCAGGTATGATCATTTATGCTTAGAATTACCTAAAGTCTGGTGGACTGTGGTTCCTAAACTGTTTAAATCAGGACTGGGTGCTCTTCAAAAGGAGGTTAAAGAAGATTCAGTGGCAGTCTAGTGGCACGCACTGGTGCCCAGTGACAGGACCAGGGGCAATGGGCACAAACTGGGACACAGGAGGTTCCCTCCGGCCAGGAAACACTTTTTTGCTGTTGAGGGTGTCTGAGCACTGGCACAGGGTACCCAGGCAGGTTGTGGAGTCCCCATCCTTGGAGATCTATGTGGTCCTAGGCAACCTGCCCTAGGGGTTGGAGCAGATGAACTCCAGAGGTCCTTTCCAACCACAGTCATTCTGTGTTCACTCCTGGCTTCAGGGTCTACTGACAGAACTCAGAGTAGGTTGTCATTCCCTGCTCAGTTTCCTTAATTTCTGATTTTTGTGAAAGCAGAGGCAGTACTGATTCCCAGCGTACTAACATGCATACCGGAGAGCAGGATTTCGTTCAGAATAGGTTGCAGTCCAGCTGCTGATTACCTTCCAAAAACCACTATTCCAGTCACATGCTGATATTGGTTAAAGCTTGAACACATTCTAAATAATTGTTGGTGAATCCAGGGCACTTTACAGACAAGTTAGTGTTATCTAATTACAATTATCCTACATACACCTGGTGCTGAGCTTTAGCAATCGAAACCATTATTTCATTTTCTGTAACCATTCCTATACAGCTGATGTAGTATGCAATTATTTTGTGCAACAAAGAAATTATGTGTAAGCTATACTAGAAAGGCAGGAGGAAATTATACCACGGTGTTACCTACAGTGATATTCTACATGGGTTTTATTTGCCACATATGACCAATTTATTTGAAAATTAATGTATACATCTCAAAAATAGTCTTACGCTGAGTAAAGACTAAGGTTAAAGATTAATTACTTTGAAAACAATACTATCAAAACTAGCTTCTTCAGCACATTTCTGAGTAAATACTCAGAAGTCGGAGGTCTTAAGATCTCTTTATGGGTTCCCTTTGTGTTTGTAAGGTTGACCTTGGCTACAAACCCTCTCGTAATGAACCTGGTTAAAAGTTAAATATGGTTTGAGGCCAGCACAGAATATAAACATACATGTGTTGATACCAATCCTAATTTTTCTCATTTCAAGAAGTTCTTTAGAGCTTGAGGATTCCTCATGTTTAAAATGCCATTTTACTTAACAGTGGGGGAGGAAGGTGGTTCTGGTCCAAGGTCAGCGGGAGCGAAGTCGTGCGGAGGCAGAGGGACAGGAGCAGCTGCTTGTCAAAGGAACAAACCCACGTCCCCGGGGAAGGGATTTTACTGTATTTGGATTCACTAAGAACTGTAGCCAGGAGCAGCTTTCAGAATCAAAACCAATCTGTGGGAAGTCCAGAAACTGCGGGCCTTGGCCTGGGAGCTCTTGGTGGTCATGGAGACAAGATGTAACTTCTAAGAAGGGACAAATCTTGCATGGGATTACAGCTCCCTGTTAACTCCACAGCTCACCCTTCAAATCAAATCAAATAGCATCACACTGGAATATCTCTGCTTAGAGAGACCAAGGAAGCCTGATTACCTTCAAAGAGTATGCGTGCAGGCTGGCTTCCAGGGGTGGTTCTGGATGTATCCCTCTTGCAGCCTGTGCCCTTCCCTCGGAGCCGTGGAGTTATGTTATTTATACTACCTCCAGTTATGTTGTTTATAAACAAACAAAACAGGCAACTGTCACCCAGTCTCCACTTTTTCACATTCTGACAGATCTATGCAGAACATACAGCTTGCGTAAAATGAAGAACTGGGCTGAAGCAAATGAGAGCTATGAGTAGGAGCCAGGATTTTCTGTGCTTCAGTTGAAGGCATCACAAGATTTCCCGTTACCATGCAGGATTGGTTTCTCACCTCTGCCATGTTTCCTCTTTCAGTGAAATGAATGCAGTGGCATTGCTCACGTAAGACAAATAACTGATGTTAAAACCTGGAAACTGGTGTTAAAGCTTAGAAAATGCTCCAGGTTTCAAGCACTAAAGATCTTATTGATTTCACCGTGTGGGTATACTGTAATGAAGTCGGTTTTGATTTGCAGGAGTAAATTATGCTATAAAAGCAGCGTAGCAGTGAGACAGAAAATACTTTAACTGGAGCCGCCCTCTCAAGAACACCAAACCCTTGGCTGGCCTTGGCGCTGTCATCCCTCTGTGTCTCAGTGCACAGCCACTGCATAAGCAATGGAGAAACCTCATCATTTTGGACTTCAAAAATGAAAGCGATCCTTATTTACAGTCACACCCAGTGACCATTCTGCACAGGAAGAGCGTGATTATAAAAATACGGTTAGGACAAGTCTTACAAGTCTTCCCTTCCTGACTGTAGCAGGATACACGTTGCCCTCACTGGATTAGATAAACTGCAGCGATGCCCCTGCAGGGGTGCGGAGCAGACCGTCATTTTTTAAAGCCTGTGCAGAGTAGAGCTGTCACTTGTGGGGACAGAGTCAGGGTCTTGGGAGCTCTGGTGAGCCTCTCGAGATTCTTGTAGGACCTGGAATCTGACAGGAGAATTCCCCTGGCAGGCAAGGCTGGCTGCCCTCAGGCGTTTCTCCCAACACTGTATTTACACGCTTGAATCTCTCTGCAGCGCCTGCCCGAACACAACTGAGCACCCCCCTGCCCTCCCTGAGCCTCCTGCGGGTGCCAGCTGGGGCAGCGGGCGGCCCAGGCGTCACTCCACCCTGCAGGGCCACGAGAAGGGCAGGGGCTGAGTGTGCCTGCAAGTGCCGGGGAGGTCGAAGAGGATGTGGCCTGAGAGGCTGTCATATCGGCATCGCAGGCAGAGCTTCATCCACAGCCTGAGAATAGAGAGGGACCATACATCCCACGGGCGATGGCTCCTGGTAAGTAACGTTTCCTTGCTCGACGGATCAGAGGAGCCTGTCTCTGCGCCAACAGGCTCTTGCACCGAACTCAGTTTTGAAGCCTCAAGGCTACATTGCAGCAGACAGCTGTAAATTCAGAGCAAAAAGCACTTAGTTATTTTTTATAAAATATTACATACAGTCGGCAAAAGGACAGTTCTGGGTAAGATGAAAGTAGATCCCACTTGGGAGACAGGGTGGTATTTAATCATCAAAACTAGAGCAGAAGACATAATCTCATAGAGTTTCAATCAACCCGAGACACACGCTAAAAGAAATGGCTGCAGCGAATCCCTCCATTTCTGGCCGGCATTGCTGTAATGCATTTGGATTTTTCTAGTCCCCCCTCCAAAGGCGACATATAGTTTTGCAATATTTTTAAGTAGCATCAAGGACATAGTGTTCCAGTTCCGCATCCCTGATGTATCAATTAACTTGAGTGACTTGGAAAGCTTACCTTGAAGTTATGCACATAAAGTTGACATTAAAAAAGAAAATGCTGCCAACATTTGTTGAAGTGCCAAAATGAAAGTGCTCTGTTCAGGCTCACCCCGACCACCTCATTGTTCCCATCCTATCTCACAGGATAATCAGAAAGTGTCTGGGCGATTCTCCACCCTTTCCTCATTTTCTCTGCAGGGAAGCATGAGATCAGCAGCTTTCTCCTTTTGTTCAGTTTTGTCCTTTGCATGACTGCTATTTGTTTTGATTTATTAGAATTTATTTTCTTAAACAGAAAAAAACCTGGGGGGTATAATGCAGGGATACCTGCAGCCGAGGGAAGCGTTCTCTTGAGACGCCCTATAGCCAAGTCTACTCTACAGAATCATTTAGAGCACTTAGATTTTAGGTTTCTGCTCTGAATTGCCCTATAGAAATTTCCTCCTGACTGTAGAGGCAGCAAAGGGAGATTAACCTGGATGGGCTAAAGAAAGCCATTGTGAATACCACTGTAGCGATTAACATGTTTATAATTGCTAATTTGGTATTCCAGTATTTAGTGATATCTCTGGAAGTGGGAGGTGTTAGTGATATAGAAATGTTTACGTATAGCTCCCAGCTAGCTAGTAAACATTCAAAGACCCAGGTCTATTAGTGACAGGAAGTAAATTCCCTGCTTATAACATATAAATGTCAGAAACACAGAAGCAACCAAAAGCAAGAATTCAGTGGTCTGCAAGATTTAAGAAATATTTTAACAAAATAGGAAGCACCGCCTGCATAACTACATCATTAGTTACCCACTGTAACTAGTGGGACTGTTACCTGTTTTAGAGAGTTTGGTCACCGTTCCAAATCAACTTCTTACAATCTGTAAAGTTTTTGGTACTGTTAGATGACAAACCACATGTATGTATTTCCTCATGTAAAATCATGAATTCTATCTTTACCTACCAAATCCACAAGTACTAGCCATAAAAAACTCCTGGTTGGTGCAGAATTCCATTTGGTAAAACCTACTGTGCTTTACTCATGCTAATTCTGCTGTCTCAGTTATCAATCCCGTGTTTTCCCGGCTGTGTGGCAAATGGGCTAAAGTCATAAACTAAATGGGGTAAGAGCTTCTGGCCACAAGCTAATTTGCACTGTCCAAGGCAAGACAGGCCAACCAGAGCAGTGCCTGAGGTGAGGCATGGGGAGCCACTCTTCTGGTAGTACAATGTGTACTTTTAACTACTGGCAGAATAACAAAATGAAAGAACTTGAGGTCAAATCCATCCCCAGCCATAAATACCGGGCATTGACTTTAACAACACTTCTTTGGTACTCCAATGGCAGAATGCCACAGAGGGTGGTATTTCCATCATGATTCAATTTTTCAGCCTCAGAGGTACCTGTCATTGCTACCCTGTATTGCCTCATTTCATGGATTCCCATTAACTTTTATCTTATTTCAAGCCATTTTCTCAAGAGTAATTTTTATTGGTTTCTCAACACTGCTAAGGAATAGAGGCTGCATATGAGGAGTAACCTGAAGATGTTAGCAAAAATGACAAAATTCCAACTGTTAAACTTTTCTGTGTTCATCTTTTCGTCTGCACTTGGTTCTGCTGTAACAGTTGGCTTCCATTCTGCCCATTTCATACTCCTTCCTTCCCTCCCTGGGAGGTAGCTATGCTCCACACGGGGATGTAAGCGGAAAGGGAAGCAAGGCAAGCTTTCCGTCCGCCGGTTGTACCAAGGATTCCTGTGATGAGCTGGGAAGTTGTGCTCAGCACAGCAGTGCCTCGGACTCTCTCTCTCTGGGTTTAGTGGATTTCAGTTGCGTGCCACGAGGGATTACCCTAATCTTCAGGTACGTGTAGCAGAGGTAATTCACCTTTTAATCCATATTTAGCAAAAGCCTTTCAACACACCTCTGTAATGCAGCCGAATACCTTTAGCATTTTAGTACCAAGTCCTGTAGTGGGGAAAGAAGAGAAGTACGCTGGAGTTTGGGGCCCAGGCATTGTGCACGGCACTGATTTCTGTCTGCATGTTACCGCCCTGAATTGTGAACGGGTTACAGAGAGGAACTGTAAGCAAAATGGTCAAGCAATAAGGAATAAATTAGTAGCCGCTAGATAAAACATAATTTAGTCTACTATGATTGTATCAAAACACTCTCATAGGAAATAAGCCTTACTAGAGAAAAGAATAAGAGACATACTTTACCTCTGTAAAAATTTTCCCCACCGTATACCTGAAGGAGGCAAAGTAACGTGATAGAGAACAGGAAAAGTTGGTATACAAAAACCCCCAAAATAATCAAAGCATCAGGATCTACTGCGGTATGACTTCTACTGAATTCACGGTGTGCTCTGCAGGAGTTTCTGATGCATCTTCAAATTCCTTTAGACATTTACACTGTCTATTCTGAAACTAGTAGATTAGAAGCTCTATAACCCTTCTGGTCAATATTTCTTTCTTTGATTATTTTCCCACATGAATGTTCATTGAATACAATGTGGCCGTAAGATTTCGGGAGCTTCACTCAGATGCAGAGTACCTGATTGATTTGATATCCATCAATTAGTAGTTATGTCAAATTAGGGCCAGATTTTTGAATGCTAGCTCCAGTTTATATGTGGCTATCTAGCAAAGCAAATTAGGTCAAAAAAATGTCTAAGCATCTAATTTGCACGTGTAATCAAATATGTAAATATTCATGGCCTCTAATGCATTTCCTGCCTCATTCTGATGATATATGGGAGACTAAAATGCTCCAGGTTGAAAACTTCACCCTTCATTTTGGACATTTGAAGACGTCTAGGGCAGTTGTAGCATACTGCAGCTTCTTATTAACCTGTTGTATTTTAACCTAATCCAGCACTTCCAAATACATGATCTCTGTTCAGTTCCCTGCAACTTCAACCATTCGGATTGATGTTTCTCATGGTGACTATCCATCACGGAGCACAGTTTCTGAGCACGTTAGTACAGCTCAGCACGTTCCCCTTGGCCAGGGTGCAAAGAGCAGCTGCTGTGCTCCTCACCCCCGTCTGGATATCAAAGGGGACTGCTGGAGCTATCTGTGGCCCAAATCAGATGTGCAGGGCACAAGGCAGCCGAGGGAGGAGATGGGACGTTTTTGGGATCGAGGCCATCAAACACCTCTCTGGAGAACTGGATTCTGTCATCGCGTTTGCCACGTTCTTCCTTTTGCTGTGATTCAAGTCATATAAAACAAATGTTTCAGATGTGTGGACAGGTCAGTATTTCAAAGGCCGACTTGAACCTAGGGAGCCTCTTCCAGCAGCCTCTATGGTCAGTAGAGAAGGACAGACTCCTCCAGAGGTGGTCTGAAATCTCAAGTTAGACACTGCTCTGACCAGCGCTTCTCAGTGTGGACCGCGCCACATCTAAATGTGGTCTGCAAAATAAATTAAATTCATTTTTAATTCACAGATACCTCCAAATGCATGAGCACATGAGCAACAGGAGGGGGCATTCAGAGTCTGGCTCCAGTTTTATTAGCTGGAGGTGACAGCCTGTGTCAATACCACCTAACATGGATATTTCGGTAAAGCTAATGGAGGAGCCTTCAATTTTTTTAAAAAAGTGAGAAATGTTATCTATAGGATCTCATCCCTTAGGATAAAAGGAACTATTATGGGTCTTTGTAATGATATACTCTTTATTGTTTGAGTGTTTCATTTAGGACTTAGGCATCTAATCTCCAGAGTTTTAAATATTCACAACAAAATTAAGGGAAGCAGCCCTTCGAATGAAATCTAAAAATCATAAAAATAAATACAAATAGTATATATTACACATAGAAAAAAATATTTGATGTCAAGAACTCTGAGGAAACTGTTTTTCAGATTGTGCCCTCCAAATTAGCGGACGCTTAATTATCTCTTCACCATCTGCCCCCTGGGTAATCCTTATCTCATAGGGTTTGTGGTGCTGCAAATAAATTATTCCCTGTGGCTCCTGAAGCAGCAGAGTGCGGCGTACAACGCTTGAAGGTGGCTTTTGCTGACGGCCCCTTGCAGAAGGCCGGGGTGGCGCGTGGTGCTCTCTGCTGATTTAGAGCTGCAGACCGGCCCGTTCTAGGCACAGACCCCGCTGTGACTTAAACCAGTATTTCCAAACTAGAAACGCAAACAAAAGTGGGGTGAGGAAAGACAAACAAGAAGCAGCGAGGTGGGAGCAGGGGCAAAGTCTGAAAGCAAAGTGAGCTTCATGCCCAAGAGGCTGAGGACAGTCACCCAGGCGCCCCCGTCCCCCAGCCCAGCCCGGGCAGCAGGCAAAGGCGGGGCAAACCGAGGGGTATTTAGCATCCCTACCCCCCCTCCCTGTGCACAGGGGTAAGCGCTGGTTGCTGGGACCCCCGTGAGAATATCGGCTGGCACAGTATGGAGCTGCCCACCATCAACATGGCACAAGGGATGGTGCTTCCCACCACGGCAGTCCCGGCCTCCGCGGCGCCTCCATGGCCTTTGCCGTTTTCTGGCGCAGACAGGATGGCATTTCTGTGTCCAAAAAACTACTGATGCGACAGGGCTCGCTGTGCCGCTCTGTCAGACGAACTGCATCATGCAATAAGTTGGGGTAGTTAGGAAAAGCGGGCATGAATTAAACATTTCAGAGCTACACACATATAAATAATATAAATATAATAATAGTAATATAAATGTGTTTAAATTTGGTCTATTGTTTGTTCCTGTATTCACAAGTTAGTATCTTCTTATAATTCTTAGTAATACTTGCTGCCCACCTTGGAAAAAAAAAAAATAAAATTTTACTAGCCTACCTTACCCATTTATCTGCCTTCTAGTCTCCTGTAATTGCAAATGTTCCTAGTCCTGAAATTGCTTCATCACTGCTTTTAATTTGGCCTCGTCTCTTGTTGTGTTGTGCTCAACTCACAGCTGAATAATTGGTCTCAGTACCAAGTGTGAAAAACAGAATCTTAGGGAAAGGAAATTAATGCGTCCAGCCACCACCGCAGGTACAGTCTGCTAATGGAATTGTGGACTAGACGCCCACGTTCTTGTAGCTCACCTTAACCAATAACAAAAAAGTTCATTAAAGAACAGGGCATAAATTCAGCTTTTTATTCATCTGAGTCTGTAGCTTTGAACAAATTAATTCCAAAACTAATTCCTTTGACTGCAAAAGTGGAAAACTGAAAAAGCATTCAGAAAACAAGATGTATTTTAATTGTCAAATTAGGACACCAATATTTAGTATTTTAAGCTTAGCAGGGCAGATACTGCTCTTACAGAGATCTATAAAACTATTAAATTAAATGAATTTGGTGAAGCCGAATCAGCCCAGAAACTAGAATTTTCCATACAAATTTAGATGTTTTAAAATAAACAGACAAACGGGTTTACAGTACTAATGATAATATGATTTCTCAGCTATTCTAACAAGTGTGCTCTGCTTGGATGGAGACCATCTCTGTCACGTGCATCTGACAGAACAATGTGCAAGGGAAACACTGACCTAACTGCAGGGTTCACTTTCATCATGGCATCGCCAGCCCTGGAGGTATTTAAAAGCCGGGCAGAGGTGGTGCTGAGGGACACGGTTTAGCGGTGGTTTTGGCAGTGCTAGGTTGATGGTTGGACTCGATGGTCTTAAAGGTCTCTTCCAATCCAGGTGATTCTGTGATTCTGATTCTATGATTCATTTAAGGGGAAACTGAGTAAGTCTCTTCAGTGGGTGCCCGTAAAGTGCATGGAAAAACTCAGCTTCCCTTCTTTTCTCCTTGCAAGTCCTCACAAGATAAACGCACAGTCTTAGGCAATAGCACATTCACGGTGCCTCCATAGATGAGCGCCAGTTGTGACAGGAACGGCTGTAGGACCCCCAGAAAGGGAAGGATTCCCTTGGGGACACGGAAGGCCCCACAGTGGTGGTTCAGGCTGCAGTGGGCGCGGAGAAGTCAAAAGCTTCTCAGAGGCAAAAGAGAGGATTTCTTAATCCCTGGATCAAAACCACCCCGGTCACTGCCACTGCAGCTCATTTCCTGTACTGCTTACAGCAGCGTGGTTTTTACTGGAACTGCAGACGAGAGGCCTCGCGCCTGTCCAGCTGAGAAGTGGACCTCTGAAAACAATGGCTGTAAATAATCTTGGTAAGATTTCAAAGCAAGTTTCACTGAATATATTATCTAAAATCTTAACAGTCTGGCCCTGACTGACGCCATCCAAGAGAGCAACCTTTGTTAGGTAAAATTAGTGCTGTAGAGGGCATGAGCACAAGGCCCAGGGGTCAGAACAAAAGTTAGTGTCCGAGAAAGTGGTTTGTTTCCACGCAAGTCTGAGATGATGCGATATACACAAATGGGCCAGGATCATGGCTTCTGCATGGCAGCAGAGCGGAGTGGTGCAGTACGGTACCACTCGCTGCAGACACCAACAGCCACACTGCCAACCCTACCACAGCGCTGCAACGTAACATGTCAGGGCCCCGTTTCTTCAGAGGGTGTTAGAAATCACGCTTTCTAAATTTGCCTCCTGTTCTGTTAAGCTCCTGGGATAAACTCAGTTTTTATCATCAAAGAATTTAGGTTGAAAAAACGAACAACCGGTTTAATGTTTGATTGTGTAATTGGATAAAATGGGAAACAAATGCACTTTCACGTTCAATAATATTTCCTAAGCATAAAGATGGCATCATCTTAGGAGCAATATTAGTTTTAGATGTGTGTATTTCTTGTCTTGAAAGTTTGCATTCTGTTTATAATTGCGTGGTTCGGTGTGGCAAGCCTCTCTCTTAAAGTATGCTTATACACAGGGAAAGTAAACCAGCCACATCAAAAATTGGAATAGAGGTAATATAGAATAGCTAAATCTGAAGTTGGGCATCTCTTGTGAGTTGAAAGCTTGTTTTATTCCTTAGAGTATTTAGTTTGTGGTCCATTGATGTCATCAGTAGAGCAGGCATAACTTTCAGTTTCAAAAAAAGCCAGATTGAAAGCTTAAAACTTTTGGATGTTTACTATAGGTAAAGCTGAGGCTTTAGTGTAGGAGGTTACCACACAGAGTTGGAAACAGTGGTGTGTTTTAGGACTGTGTTGGCACTGTCAGCAAAAATGAAGAATTTCAGAAGAAAAACTTCCCTAGTTTTGTTGGACTCAACATTTTGCTTGTGCTCTAGCGATAATCAGTATCATTTGTGTCTTGGAAAGTAAAGCACATACTAAGGCTCAGGAAGGGCATTAAGCTGCACCCATCAAGAAATCCTATATTCCACTATTCCCATAAAGAGCCTCCCTATTTGTATGAACTGGCAGGAGGGGACCAATGCACCAGCGAGTGCTTCTGCGCGTTTGTGCAGGTAAGCACCAGCGCAGCCGTGGTGGCCACGCTGGCCGCTGCCCCTCAGGGTCATGGCTGGCAAAGGCGCAGACTCCTTTTGGCAGGAGGCTTGCGGGAAGGGGGGTAGGAGGAGAAGGTCGCCCCAGGGTGAGGAGATGGATGTGGGTAAACACTGAACATGCCTTGAGAATGAAAATTAACAGCCTCTGTTGCAGTTTTCTTGGCGCTGATGGCCTTCCTGCTGGAGCAGAGCCTTTGGCAAGCCGCTGGGATAAGCACTTTGTCAGACTGCTCGTCTTGGTGCTTTGGAGTAATGCCCGGCGGTGGTGGCTGACGGCAATCAGATGCCATCAGCCAAACCCACTTTCTGGCATTTTTATATCTAGCATATCAAACTGTTTGTGCTTGTTTCTCTCCTGGTGTATGGTTCATAGACCTGTCCTCCCAAGCTGCTCGCCAGTCATTGACTCTTTTTTCCCTGCAATTCCTCTTTTTTCCCTGCCATTCCTCTAGATTTGTCCGCTGGTCCAGGTTACCTATTGTCCTTCTGCTTTACCTTTTTGGTTCTCTTGACATAGACAAAACTGATATAGTTAAAGCATCTGTTTTAAAGACTTCTGAAGGCTCTAACGCATTGCAGTAGGGTACAGAGGCTTGTCTTGAGGACATTTATCTGCTTGCAGTACAGGCCAGAGCTTAACAAAGGACATCTTTTAGCTGTTTGGTAGCATAAAAGTGCACGGTTGGTGCCCAGCCAGGTCCTGACAGACATGGGTCATCATTATCATTAAACCAATCACCACAACTGCAATTACTTTGGACCTCTGTAAGCAGACACATGAGGTTTGGTATGTGATACAATCTCAGTACTGAAAAAAATAACAAAAATGTGCTTCAATGCTCTGCGTTGAAGATTAGGTTTTTAACAGAGCTAACATAGGATGTAACAGTTCCCTTTCAATGGGTATCTGCATTTTCATTTCCTACCTCAGATTTAGTGGTACTAAAGTGATCCTGCACCTTTGCATCAAATAGTATGGGAAATTACGTTTTTGCATAAGTAAAGGCACCAAAAAGATGGGTTAGATGATACACTGAATCCAGCTATGTAATTACCTCCTTGCTGATGGCCTCAAAAAAACCTTCCCACAGAGTAAGTCAAGTGATGACAAACAAGATTTCTCAGGGACATAATGCCTTCTTTTATTCCTTGTAAATCAGAGTGACAAGAGAATTATAGGGCACTCTCTGTAGAGAAGACGTTGTGGTCTCAGGAGACATCCACAGAAAGAGGCAAGCCACAAGACTAAGCAGTAAAGAAAATAACATGCACAAAAACTCTACCTAGTATTAAAGTACCAGAAAACAAAATAATCTAATTGGGATTAGGACCTACTTTGCATATGGCACTCTATGCTGAATTTATAATGAGAACAGGAGAAATGTTGCTAACACTGGAGCACCTTACACTGCTACTGGTGATGATGATCCCAGCATAAACCACCCTGAAAGAACGTGAATGTCTCTGTCAGGTGTTGTACATAGAGTCATGTCTCAGCAGCAAGAGCAATTTGGTTGGAGGTGCTGAATGTCTTCAGATCCTGCCTTTTCTAACAAGAGTTTTACATTTAATCTGGAAGTTTCAGGGAGATATCCCATAATCTGCCTTTCTATAATATACCCAGCTCTGCCAGATCAGCTGAACAACCAACCTTCAATTATGAGATCATTGTTATAAAAATGTCATTAAAATTGCACTCACTAGTGTAGGGAAACCTGTCAAGGCTTCATGCTTTATTAGATACAGACTATTTCAATATAAAATATGACACAATATATGGCCTCTTTCTCAGTTGGTACAGAGTTTTGTGGATACTGATAAAATTTACATTTCAGTTCTGCTTGGTCTAATAGACACTATAATGGAAATATTTGATTTGGATTAGATGCAAAAGATAACCCAGCTGGTAACTTTCCATCTTGTCAGGAACATTAAGCCCGCTCCCTGAAATAAATTGCTTGTTCAGTTTCATATGTCTGCTGGGGCTGAATGCCCGGTTACAGTAAGATGGAAAAAGACAGATTCATCAGCAACCACAGAGACCAGGCCCAGATATAATTCGGCAGAGATTAGGCCTCGAGTTGGCACAGTGCCTGGGAGTGAATTACATCCATGCCACTGGATTTAGTGGCCTTTCTCGCATGGCACTTACTATGTATTCCTACAGTGACTTAGCATCTAGCTCCATTTGCTTACTTTTTTCCCCTCAAATATCTTCAAGATACCAACTATTAGAAGATTTCTAGTGATGACATATTTGGCACCCAGAAGCCTCATCTCTCTAACTTAGGTTGGCTTTTATGCCTCTCTTTGCCAGTCACTTCGGATTCATTTTGCTGTTCTTTGTCCTTCACACTCCATTGCCTGGTACAAATCTCTATCAGTTCGCTGTGAATGTGGCTGTTTGGCCAGCTCTCAGGCTTGAGAAGGCTTCAGTGAAAGTACTGGAAAGGGAATTCTACCCAGAAAAGTACAAAGACTATGAGAAAAAAATATTCGGAACAGAACTCTGACTTTCTGCTAGAAGATTGACTTTACCCAGGTCAGCAACGGAGCTCTACTGTTTGATAGCAGCTCTCACTCCGTGGAAAAAACAGGAGTGTTCATCATCAGGGACGTATAGAAAGCCTTCAAGGATTGTCATTCCCTGTGTAGACACAAGGAATATCGGACACTTCAACAAAATATCCTATTGCATGCGATGGAAGCATTGAAATTTGTAACTTAGTGTTTTTTCAGAAAGCACAGCTGTCATTAGTAATAGTCAGCACTAAACTGGGCCGTTTTCAGCACTGGTGAAGTATCTCGCATACCCTTTTTTTATTTTCAGCTTGAGGGCTTTTATTCAGGATGTGGCAAATGGGATCGTTATGACCTCAGCTCAGTTCCTTCTGCTGATGGAGACATTATTTTTGGCTGTAATGTCACTATTGCTTTAAATAATTTAGACTGAAAACCTTCAGGATGAATTTCAGAGAGAGACGCCTGCGATAGAAATCATAATGTTGCCTGCAACGTCCTGCTCTGGGACAATGTCTAGAAGGAAGGTGAAAACCTGAGCTCAGCTCTCTCCCTCCCTCCTGCATGTAAGGAAAGGTTGTACGTGGCTCCTTGAGAAACTCGGCTCCTGTCTGCAATGCAGTAACTTCAGATAACTTCAGATTAGCTGGCTGGGACCCCACCAGAAATCAAGCTTTGGTGCGTGGGTCTCCGTGGCTGGGCTTGTCCTGTCCCACCGGCCATTCTACAGCAGGTCCAAGCTACTGAGGGCATGTGCTCAGGGGGAGAAAAGCTGCAAAAAGAGGCAGGACGACAGCAGTGAGATGCAAAGTTTACAGGAACCAGGCCAAGGATCTTTAAAGCTGCTTCCTGCTTTGGTTAGTTTGCAATTTACGCCTTGCATTTGAAGAACAGATTTTACCATACACTTTCATTGGTTCAGTCCTCAGGCTGAACTCGAGCAATCAAAAAAGTCATGAGAGGCTGAAAACAAATAAAAACGCCACAGATTGTGCCCTTTAGCTCTGAGCCAGCCAAGCTCAGCAGTCTTCCGAAGACTTGGGGCAGGCTTCTTAGGAAGAAAAACCCTGAAAGTAAAAATTCCCACATAACTGTCACACTCCAAGAATCATGGGTTGGAGGAAAAAAAAAAGCTGGTGTTGCAAATTTTGCTGTAAATGGGGGACAGCTGCTAACAGTCACATTGCAAGAACCCAGGACCCTGTTGAGCCTGGATTGTTTTGCTACAGACAACAACCAGTACAGCCAGTGCCTAACCCATCTCTGTCCATTCAAAGGATAACATGGCTGCTGTTACAAGTCCGTAACGCTGGCTTTCTGTGTCACTTTATAGACAGGTCTCTTGAAAGACAGGTTTTGGCTTTTGGACAACAGCCAGCACCCACTGAAAGCACTATACAAACAGTTTCTTGGTGAAATGGCTTAGGAGGAAACCCATCCTGTTCTCGGTGCACATTGCCCTCATCACTGAATGCATGACCGACCACATTGGCAGCATAACTAAGTTTCAACAGCAAAAGACGGAAAGGCTACGGACACCAAATTCACATCCCACCCTTGGAAATTATTTCTGCAAAGCTGGAAGTAAGACTTGTGAAATGCATTGATGAAGAGGGCTGTGCAGCTGCTGCCCATATTAAACATTTCGATGGAGGAAACCTCACTCTGTAAACGTCGCTTTTGCCCTAAGCAGCTTTTTCAATGAGGAACTGCCACAGAAATTGCTGGAGTGGAAAAAGCAGCCTTGGTTAAGGCAAGGGATATATGTTTATTAGAAGTAATCCTAGATCCGCTGAAATGACTTGCAAATTTTCATCAATTTCAATAGGATGGGGTCTGGACCACTTTTGATGGAGAGGAGATGAACTCTGTAAGATGGCAAGTTATTTAACTTTTCATATGGCTTAGTGCAGGAATTTGAAGAAGGGCATCCTTCCTGGCATGCATGTAGTGACATGTTGTCGCTATTGTACTGCTCCCAGCCTCTTTATAGCCTACAAATTAGGTAGAAATCTCAGCTGCTCTCTGATCTCACATGATGTCTTTGATGCCCAAGTTGTATTACACGACTGAAGAATTCAAACTCATTAACACTTACAAATGAATTAACGCAGATGCAATTCAACCTAAAACAATTGGGGTGTAAGTCAGTCTACAAGCATCTTAATGTTAAGTTTCAAAAATCCCAGCTGACTGTCCATAGTAACACGCCTGGAAAACTCAGTTTTTGCCCTCACCAGCGACAGCTCACAGAGCTGGGTCCCCATCCTGGGCCCGGTCACCTTTCCTGAGCAGATTTCCTCACCTACCCCACGCCTTCCTGAAGCCAGGAGGCCTCCCTATGTCTATCAGCAACTGTCACCTTACCCTCAACTGCAGAACTGAGCCCAAAGGAAGAAGGAAGGAAAGAAAGAAGGAAAGAAAAGACTTTGTTTCTGGTAAATAGTCTATCAAATACAGTGAGGAAAGGCCCTGCAGAAATGTATTTATAACACACAGGATTTTAAAACAAACAAGCCAGTGATAGAGGCAGAATGACTCAAGCAAGTTAAGTGTCCAATAACGCATCAGGCTTTGAGTTGGCAAGAACGCTACAGAACCAGATGTAGGCTGTGAATCAGCAGCTCTGGAATGCCAGCACAGAAAGAATGGTAGTAATGATCCAAGGGGACACAGAGGCATGCAGAAACCATTCCAAGACCAGTTTAGCAAAGCACATGTTTCTAATATATATATATTCCTGTGATGGTAAAGTAATGTCTCAAACAGTTACTAGCTTAGTTCCTCAAAGCATTAATTGAGGTCAAAAAGAGTTCCTGAGATCTTGAACAGATGAAATCTTTTGCTAACCAGACGCTGAGGCAAAATTTAAAATACACACACACACGCACCCCCCCATGCTTTAGAAAGACCTATTTGCTGGAGGGTGGAGACAAAATGCTGAATTACTGCTGCTTAGTTTCCAAAATCCAGATTCCATAGGCTGACTTCTGCTCTGGCTGGCACTACAACGGGCTGAGGAACAAGCAGGGCGGAACGATCCCGTGCTCCCTGCAATCTGGTGCCAAGCACAGGATTCCTTTCAGCGGGTGGGGATAAGAGACATGCTGGGGGCAAGAGCAGCATCTGTCCCCAGCTAACTTTGGCTGTTGGCTAAATAGTCTTAGGATAGATGCGGGTCCAGTGGGAGGGCTTGGCATGTATCCCTACCCTCACCCTGCTGACTGCGCTCTCTCCTTGGTGATGAGGGATGCAGGATTATTGCAGTCCCCAGGCTTCATTGCTAGAGATCTTTTGAACTATGTGAAAAGACGCTTGTACAGGTCAGTGAGAGTTCTTACATCCTTCTCTTTTTGGCAGAATCACTCATTTCTTCACTCCTGTAAGAGGTGAGGGATACCAAAACACTGACTGGCCTCCTTGGTCCGTTTGAATTCATAGACCCTGTGCACGCCAAGAGTAAAAATAGATTGGGTTTGCTAGAGAAAGCAAATGAAGTTTCTGTTTCTGGAAAGAGGAAAAGCACATGATACTGTTGGAAGAATTATCTTTCTCTTCATGAATTAGGCCATACTTCATGAAATTTTGAGGGTTTAGAATATATTTACTTAACTTCAAATGTCACTGTTTTCATGATTAATTTTTTATTTCCTTTTTTTATATTGAATAGAAAAAATTAATTTATTTATAAAATTCTAGTAACAACTTTTCCTCCAACTTTCAACCCAGAAAAAAACTGTAAAAGAATTTCTCTTGATTACCCTTATCAGCTGACTGAGAGTACACCCAGCTCTGCTCAGCATACAAAGAGACCATTGTCAGTGTTCAGAAAACACCTCAACACTTCATACAGAAATCACATGAGGGGACCTTCATGGTGAGCAGATGGGTCAGTTGCAAGAGGAGGACTGATAGCGATGGGAAGCTTATTGTGTGTCTGTGTTTATAATTACCACACAGGCTGCTCAGGATATTTTTACTTCTTTTTTCTTGTGTCTTTGCTGTCAGCTGCGTCAAACATCTTTATGGCTTTTATAATCTACCTGAAGATGCATTTTCCTTGAAAATCATTACAGCATTATGAGGAATGAATAATCCTATCACCAAAGAAGCAGTAATTGTTTTCTTCTTTCAAGTAAAAATCAGTTCTAGCTTTGACTAGTTCCCTACATTACTTTGGTCAAGTTCAACGTAGCAATGCTGAGTTTTTTATAGAGAGTAGGACAGTAACTCTGCTGCTTACGTCTGTGTTAGCAAAATCCCTGGATGTAATTTGAATTAAAACAGGACAAAAAGAGATGAGAATTTGTAGTGTTTCATTCTGCTTCTCAGCTGAAAAACCCTATCCAAGATGTGAACATACTTTGCCATGAACTGTGGTCAGGAGGAGAAGATTGTTTCTGCAGGACAATTGGAAAAGCACCGTTCCTTTGACTGGTGCTGTACTGTGCTCTGAGGCACGTAGTTAAATTACAGTCTTTTCAGTCCCACTATGCCCAAATGAAGACTTGAGGGAAATTTAATAATAGTCTGCGTGAGCCCTCTGCACTCATTGCAATTAGAGCTGCACTTGTGTGACTGCACAGAAGAACAGCACGAGTTTTCTCCCCCTGCTAAGGAATCTCAGTCCTACCTTGAAAAGACCACTGGTAGGACGAGGAACTTCTGTCACTCCTCTGTTCATGTGTCACTCGCTGCTGCCCGCGTTGCTCACAGTGACAAAAATGGCAGTTTGGGCGCTGAGGACATCTCTGTGCTGGGGACTGGCCTATTGCTCCTTGCAGGACACCAAGCAAATACCTGGCAGGAAGATGCTGCTGGTGATGGCAGAGTCAACCCGAACTGTTTGTAAGAAGCATAAGGTTATGTTTCCCACTGCATTTTAGAAATTCAGAAGGTTGTTGGGGGTTTTTTGTACTGTTTGAGCATGAAAGGAAACTGCTCAAACCCCTGCCTAGTTTTTGTTTCAATTACTGATCAGGGAACCTAATCTTTGCCTTACAATGTAAAAACAGAAGCTGGTTCCCGTTCAACACATCTCTTCTCATAAAAAACTTGAATAATGTAAATAAAAATAAATAAATCAGAATAAAGAACTACCATGTGTATTTCACATGCAGCTGCCCTGCTATGCCCTGTAAATACACACAGTGTGTGATCTCTTATCGCTTGCTTAGGCAATGTAGGTGTTTTGCTCTCCAAAGTAAAAGACAATAGACGAACTAAAACAAAATTTAAAAAAAACCCAACCAACTCTACGCTTTATTTGCAGATCAAATAAAGCAGAACTGTTGGTAACTGTTTATGAAAAGCTTACGGGTTTGGATATTATCTCACTGAGCAGAAAATCACCAAGAAACGGAAAAATGAAGACAGCCTTCATTTGTAAAAGTGTAAGATCTCAACAAATGGATTAAAATAAGATGATCTGTGTTTTGAACTAGCAGTCAGGGTATGGATCTGTGTTTGATTCTTTGCCAGTTGTGCCACTGGGACTTTGTCTTTGCACTTGTAACCCAGGCAGAGAAATGGCATGCAAGGGAGAAGAGTGCTGGAAAGGCTCATTAATGCCTATGTAAATAGCGGTTCTTGCCTTCTATGGGCACTAGGAATGCTTTTTTTACAAAGATTCGGTGAATACCCGAGCAGCCTCAGCATTGAAGAACACTATATTGCTTTACAAACCTTATACAGACATACAAGATAAGATTAAAATGCATCTGCAAAACAGCTGACTGATATGCAGCTAGAATTGCCCTATTAATTAACAGTTTGATATTAAAGGTTTTTTTACATGTGTGCCAAGCTAACTGTAAAAAGCCAATACTTGGCGTCTGCTGGTGCAAAATACAGTGGATATAGAGCAAACAGAATGATTATGAGTTTGGCTGAGTCTACATATTCTTTCAGTGATTTTACCTGGTTACGTTCCCAACTTGCATTGCAAGATCACAGATGACAATGATAATTTCACACTGAGCAGCAAAAATATAGGCCCTAAGAAAAAAAAAAAACCAGTTTGCAACTTCCAAGACAAATGAAAAAGTTTTCTGCATAGACTCACAGTAGTTTATGCAGAATTGTTCATGGTAGATTGTCAGACAGCAGGCGATCAATGTATCGTGAAAACAATATAATACTGTCAGTTGTACAGACCGAATGTTTGTGATTTAAAATTATTCAGCTTGCTAGGGCAAATATTTCAAGTTTTCTCAATGACACGTTTGTTCCTCTGACAAAATAATTTAACATTCTGTTGAAAAGGGTGTTTTATTGGGGCAACCTCAGAAATAGCAAAACATTTATGATAGACAACCATTGCATTCATCTGCACAGTTGAGAGGCAAATAGTATGTCATCTGATCGGTTGTCTCTATGACAGCACTGAAGCTCCACTGACAGTATTTGAAAATATAAGCACGTGTGATGTAGTCAAAGAGCTTGAATTTTGGCAGTGTGTCATCATATGCATATAATGTTAAGAGATTATACTTATTCTTCAGTCATCAACTTGACTCTCCTAAAAACACAATTGGGCAAAGCAGAAAAAAATCAAAAGGGAATTAATTCAATCAAAATAATACTTTCATACTTTTATTTCAGCAAATAAAATTTCCGTTGCCTGTTCACTATTTTCACATATAACTCAATTACAACAGTGAAAACACTCTCTTACATGGAAAAACGAAAAGATTGCAGAGATTTGCAAAATATTGTTACTGCTCTTCTATCTACATTTAGTTTTGACTGCACATGCTGAGAGTTTTATCATTTGCATCTAAATTATTGAATATATTTCAATAATATAATTAAATGATACAATTAAATGATAATAAGGACCATTTCATAAGGTTTCATAAGCTGGAGCTTATGAAAATGAACTGTGTATTTAGAGACAAAAAGAAAAGAGCAAAAATGTCCCCTAACATACAGAAGCTTATTTTGTATGTCATTGTCTTTATTTTCCCGTCCAAAAAAGATGATCGCTCTAATACCCACATAAAACAATATATGAATTAAAAGGAAAATCGTGTGCTGTGCTCTGACAGTGAAATGTCTGATTTTGATTGTTGCAAACTGCCAATTAAATACATAAATACAGTGGTAGATCAGTTTCTTTAACCCTGTGTGGGTAGATAATTTCAATAAACAATTCTGTGCTTAGGTGGCCTGGTTTGAGGTAAAACAGGACCCATTTTCTGTTTTGTAGTTTTACTTTGCAGCTAAGCCTCTTCTAACTACCTGGACTTTCTGAAATTAACAGCATACTGTGCAGAAACTGCTCTCAGAGTGGTAAGACCTGATGAGTTGTAATTTATGCCAGGGCACAGTGTGCAGAGAGGCTCTTGCTTATACTTACTGCTAAAACAGCCAAGGGCGGCCAACTTTGTTATTTGCCCCGTTGGAGGGTGGGAAGCGGAAAAGCGTAGAGGGGTCGCCCCTGCGGGGAGGAGCGGACAGGGCAGGTGGCCCAAAACTGGCCAACAGGGTGTTCCATCCCGTCTGCCTCATGCTCAGTGTAAAAGCTGAGGGAACAAAGGGTCAGCCCTCTTTCCTCAATGGCCGGCGTCCCAGGAGGACTGTCTGTTCGTCTGCTGTCTGCTCCTGATTCTGATCCCTGCATTCCTGAATCCAGCTCCGATTCGTCACTGAGTCCAGTCTGGGACTTTCTCCACGTGTGTTGGTGACATGATCATCATTCTGGGAGCTCGGTACTGGTTTTGTATACATTGTATATGTTTCATTATTTTATTTTTTAGTATTTTATTAATATTTCCATTAAAGGAGTTTGGTTTTTTCTAAACTCATATGTCTCTTTCTCGCCCTCATCTCCTTGGAGAGAGGTGGGGGAGACCATCTGTCATTCATTTCCATTGGCCAGTCTGGCCCAAACCACAACATTAGGATTTGTTTTCATTTAACTCACTCTATTAATCATTCAATTTAACATGCATTCATTGATAGCAGTGTCTGTGTTCCCACCTGGTGGGAAAAGAGCATAATAGTCCATTACTGGCAGGTTGTTTAGTCAATCTGTAAAGGATTCTGTTTTGAAGCTCGTTAAGCTCATTTGAAGTTCATTACTTTTCTTTCAAATATACCACAGGCAGTTGCCAAATTTGTCTCTTTGACATAAAAGTAAAATGTTTCTTTAAAACGTTTAAAAGGCCACTTTCTGTTTGGGGATTTTTTTAATAGAGAAAGTGCAATAATAGGGCAGACAGACCAGTTGAGAAGTCATGGCACAGCGGGAGGAGGGAGGGGACGTACGTACGTGCGTGCCAGAAGTACAGTTATCACAGAACCACAGAATAGCTGAGGCTGGAAGCAACCCCTGGAGATCATCTAGTCCTACCCCCCTGCTGATGTCCTACACGTTTCGCTATCTACACAAACACAGCTTCTATGTGCTCATAACTCATGTCAGAGTCTAATCAGCCCTTTCAGAGGGCTAATGACAGAGCTCTTATGGAGAGCACTTCAGCCCAAATTTTGAATCAATAACATTTTAACGGATTCTATTTGATCTTTCCAAAATACAGACAGAGAACAAATCTGATTCTATGCAATTGGACACTTTCCTTCAAGTAAGTGCCAAATACAGCCTCTCCTTTGGAAAAACGGTTCTAAAAAGTGTACTAAATATGTGCATCACATCTGAGACTATCATGTAATTAAAAAGGACGTTCTGAGACTGATGCATTGCTGCTACAGGCAGCTTTCTGGAAATCTCCTTAAGGTGGATTCAAATTTACAGATGAGAGCTCTGAGAGTAAATTTAAGCATCTGAATAAAATTCCCCTACTTAAGACCCCAACTCAGTATTCATCCTACCTGAGATTTAGGCATCTAGGACTTCAGTGTCCAAAGCTAAGTTAGTTTACTTGCCCTCTTTTAAGAGTCAACATGGGCCTCTCCAAAGGATGATTTATCTGACCTATCTTACAATTACATAAATTACCTTCTGGGGTATTTAAATTTGTCCATAGACTATAAGAGGAGATTAGGAAGACCAGACTAGATGCCAGACTGGACTCTAGATGCTTATGACCGGTTAGGTCAAATCTGCTCTAGGTTTTAACTGTTCTGGTTGTTGTCTTTTGACCAGGCAAAAGAAGAATGTAACACCTCTCTGGCAGAATGAACTTCTGCTTTCCCCAGTCAAAATGCTGAAGAGATTCTCCTGGACACCAACCAGACTACAGACCGTGAATACCGAAGTTCCTATATACTATGGTACGTGATGTTTCCTTAGACAATCTGTTTTCCCTTGATATTTCTCAAAAAAGATGTATTAGCAGAAGAACACTGTTCCCACAGATAAAAGATGACTGCTTTCTTAACTGGGCTATTTTTCTTTTGTGGGAGCAGATTAATCCGGAGAAATTAGTAATCAATTAACCATTTGACAGCAACTGTGAAGTTGCTTATATGATTTTGTTTATTTCAATCTTGAACCTTGAGAAGAGATCAAAGCCAGGAACGCTGGTAATCTCATGGGAAGCCTGTCTGAAGCAAACCAAACCTTTTCCCCTTTTTCAGCGTTTTCATTAAGTTAGATAAATATACTTGCTAGCAATGCAGTGAATTCTGTTGACCATGTATAGAAAGGAACAAAATTCAGCTTATTACCTAACACATAATTACCATGTATAACAGTAATTAAAAAAAGGCAAAATTACTTCTGTCATTTGTGTATGCAGAAAAAATCCTTACAGGCAAAGAAATGGTTTTGCTAACTAAAAATGTGTCATATTCAGGTAATTTTTTTTCTCAGAACAGAAATGCTAGTTAAAGTAGAAAAATTCTATGCATCAGAACACACTGGGCTGATGACCTTGCAGTATTTTCTTTAATACATATGAAATTTTCTGAAAAGGTTTCCTCTAAAATCATGTATATCTCATAAGGCCTTCAGTGATCTTAATAAAGACTTACACCGCATTGGATTTTTTCGTTAATTCTATGGTGATGCAACCAGCATGCTAGTACTTGTCTTTTTTAAAGACCAAGTCTTGCTATTGAGCTGTGAACTACAAGGAAGCAAGGCAATGCCTGCCTCCCAGGGAAAGAGCTGTGCCACTTCCCCCATCTACATGCAAACAGGAGAAAGCAAAATTGTACTTTGTACTTAGAACAAAAACCAGCTCTTGTTACACATTGAACATCTACAAAACGCTCAGTTGAGATTTCTCAAGACATCTTTTAGTTGGATGAGAAAGAAGAGTCCTAAGCAGTTCAGAGTTACAAACGGCCAGCCTTCCGAGCTTACAAGCGCTGCTTCTCATTCCTTGGATTCAGATCTTAGCACAGTCTAGAACATAGCAACAGAGGACTGAAAAAGACTACTTAGTCTCTGGGTGATGTCCCAGGCAATCCAAGAACCATTGCAACAGATATTTAGTCTTAAAGGAGCCATGCAACTACTCCATGACTGATCCCATACCTCAGAGCGCACACAGCCTTCCTGATTGCCTGTACGCTGAGACACAGAGAAAAAGGACAAAAGCTGTGCCTCCGATGTACGCTGAGAAGAAAGCCGGAGTGGCCACTTCCCAACGTCCTTACAGTAGTAAGAATTGGAAGTAAATTGGCCAAAAGATCCTAAGATGTTCTAAGAGCTTCTAACACCAGAAGCAGCAGTGGTGCATCTCACCAAGCGCCAAACCCACCACCCCGACCCCGTAGCTAAGCAACAGAGGTCCTGTAATGAGGGGCTGGAACATCCCAAACACCCAGAATCTCCTCTCTAACATGCATTTGGGTACCAGGCCTACTGATGAATTGGATACAAAAGAACAGTTATCTCAAGCTTTAATTGTAATTTCAGAGTCATTCTTATCTCGCTTTGTGATCCCCATCCACAAACTTATCAACCTCCATCTTAAAACACTCTGAGTTTCTTACAACAATGTACCATTGTTGTCTGTCTTTTCCCAGGGAAATCTAGCTGTGGGGAATACAACAGGAATCTAATGCATTTTTTCTATTAAAATGACACCAACTTTTGTGTTAACCCTTACATTATTCTGCTAAATATTACACGTCTGAAATAACAGCAACCAGGTCTGGTTCCTGTAGACAGGCTGTACCTTCCAGCACTGGAAGTAGCACTGCTGTGTCTGTAATCAGGGTAATCTGTAATCCTTACACAGAAAGGACAGCTGCTCCAGCCAGCCAATTCATGCATAAAAGACCAATACAATTAACCTTGCAAATCCTAGATTAAATGCAAAACACATATATGCATATTTTTTTTCAAAGCATACTAGGTCTGGTAGTCACTGATGCCACCGTAAACCAGGACATGCTGATAACATTAGAGAGGGAAGAGTTCCAGAAATTGTAAAGGGATTAAAGAATTGTTTTTTCCTCTTTCATTTTTAAATAATTTGGGGCATTATATATGCTCTGAATACTCAATCATCAGTACTTAATTTTGTCAACAGTGAGAAATATACATATGATTTGAATATCACACATAAAATACCGATAGTATATTTACGAAGTGAATGACAAATGCACATAACAATAGAAGTGGAAATTTTCTGCACTACAATGACTTCAGCATATTGTTAATGCTGTTGATGATATCTCTGAAAATAGGAAGAAATAAACTGTCAAAAATGGAAAACACCAATATTTCTGCCTTGAAAGTAAAAAGGAAGATGATGTTGATAAGGTTTAGAATTAACAGGTAAACAAAGATGGAATTTTATAACAGAAACTTAGAAGGGTCTGCTCTAGGGAAAACACTTGAAAAAGGACCCTGATATCCATACAGATATTTGTTACAAGGCTGCTAATTCCAACCAGTGTTAAAAACAATATAAAGTGGGCCTACAGCATACAAGGACCATCGATGTCTCATGCTGGAAGTTTGACATTAATTCAATTAATTTCAAATATGTATTCACTTCAGAAAAAATTCTGAAGAATGTTAAAGTCTATCTATAAAACTATTTTACAAGTTATTCTAAAAGTATTTCACTGATTATGATGAGTGAAAGTATTTCCCATCAAAGTTTCATTTAAGTTTTTTCCAAACATTTTAAATTTGCCTCTATCAAGACACTCCTCCACCCCTGTGGGAGCTACTATCAACACAAGATATCAGTTACGGAAGGAAAAAGCCATGATACTCCTTATGCAAATTAAATTCTTGCTGTAAGAATTTAACTTCTGAACAGGCTACAAAACCAGTGCTCATCTCTCTACAGTGCACACTTTGAGTAGGCGTATGGATGTGAACGGTAGCTGTCTTGGACACCTCTACTGATCTCGGTGGGACAGCACGAGGCCCATGCAGAACAACTATCCTGCTAAGCCATGGCTGGGTAGAAGTCCGGTGGATGAGATAAGAGGAACTAAAGGCCACACGAGGCTTCAAATCTCCAGTGGCTTTAATAACCTTTTACAGGCTGATCTGCCAAGTTGCAACAGCCAATGAACCCTGTGCTTTAGCTTCCTCCCTCGCAGCTCCCAACCCTCTTCTTCTATCCCAGACCTCACGCACTTTTTGAGGGATACCTTTAATCCCACATCATTGAACTGTATTCAGAGGAATGGAGGGATCTATCACCCGCATGTCCTGCCTGTTAAATGCTCGGCCACTGCAAAGGGCACGTAGAAAATTCTAATTTTGCTCACGTTATGGTATGTAAATTCCAGCTACTGCAAAAGGCACTGCTTCCCATTTTAAAGGACAAAAACCTTATTGAAAACTTTATTATGGTTCCTTCCCTTTTAGTTGGTGGCAAGTCTAATGTTTTTTAGGGATTCCAAAAATGGCGACTATACCAAGAAATCCATTTCCGTATTTTTCCATCTAAGTAGAAATCCTGCCTTTACAGCTGTAACCAAGGAAGGAAGCATTCTTTGCCAGGAATGAAGATACTATTGTTTCTGAAAGAGATGCATATGGACAAATCAGAATACAATTTAAGAGGCGTGGGAATCACAAAAGCAATTTCAGTTCCACTATTCCATTTTTTCTCTTTATTTCTGGAAATGCTTTACAATGTTCTCCAAACAAGTAGGAAAACGAGGTCATTGATGTCTAGTGAAGAAGAAGAACAACTTAGAAGTACCACAGCCAAAAGGATGAATACCTTTGAGGATGAATCCATGCCTTCTTAATATCAGAAATAAAAGGGTTTTCATAAATTGTTCTCACTGTTCTTTTGTCTTTGCCCATATTATTCACCGTTTTGGTAGGCATCACGACAGAAGTGATTCTTCCAGATGGTTTGATAGCTGAAGTGATGCTGTAGAGAGCACTGTGGCAACTCTGGGAGAAAAACTGGATTCTGTCACCACTACCAGAAAAAAAGAGGTCAGGAAAGCCATGAGCAGAGGCAAGGACAGGTAAACAAACAGCGGCAAAGTCATCAAAATTGTGGAATGCAAACCAAATGATCTTTAATGCTGTGAAGGTACTTAAGGAAGAGAGAATTAAATACAATTAAAGCAAGGGGCGAGAAAAGCTATATTCGTAGCCATGCTTTTTTTGAACTGCTTGAGTTGCCTGATGGACATTAGAAAAGCAACAAATATATTAGGGAAAACCATTACAGGGCTGGATAGACAGGGTATGGCTGTACAAAAGCTGAAAACTGACCACCTACATGAATGAAATATCGATGTGATGGAAGTTTACTTAGGATGACAAAAGCTCTTTCGATGTTGCCAGAAAATGATTAGTACCTGTCTCATCCCTTACCTGATTTTCTTTTCTTTACTCAGCCACTCCTTAGTGTGCTAAATCAGCACTTTAGCACCAAACCTTCTGAATAACCACAAAGAACTGCTGCTTTCCCACATAGTAACTCCATGTCGTAAGGTCTGGCAAATATCCAGATTAAAAAAACCCCGACTTTTACTAACATCTTGAAAAGCTGATGAAACCTCTCTACTGTATCCTGTGGACAGCATGGAGCTTGATGAAAATGTGACTCTGAGGAGATGGAGAAAAAGGTATGAATTGCACTACAGCAAATACATGTGCATGCATGCACACACACACCCCACTCCCTTCACTTATGGCAGCTCTCCAGCTAACGAAGGCTCTTAACTTTTCTGCATGCAAGGCACACATCCATTTATGGGAAGATTAGAAGTCAGGATGGTGAGTCTCCGTGAGGTCAGCAGGAACTTAATATAAAAGGTTGATTTTGAAGCACAGTCGTCCCACTCTCTCACCCCCTGCGAACGGTTTCTTTACCATTGCCAGAAAAAATTCTTCAGCATACAACTGAAAAAGCGCTTTCAGCCTCATAATTTCAAACTGAACTCTGAAAGTCAGTTCTGCTCTGCGTATCTCATGCTGTCACCAACAATAAATGTCAGAATTGAGATAATGCTGTTGATAAAAGAACTAGAAAAGGTTTGGATCCCTCTCCTCCAGCATTATTTCTGCAGAGCTTATAAAGTAGAGATTCATAAAATATATTTTTACCAATAGATTTCAGACATGATTTTGAGTTTAAGCATGTTTCAACTTTGCTGAGTAAAAAGCTGTGCGTGGTGATTTTTCGAAGCAGAATGACCCTGAAAAAATAAATATGGATTTTACAATCACTTTGTGTGTGTGTGTGTTTGTGTAGCGACTGTGAAAAACACCATTTCCTTCAACAGTCGTAGACCCTGATGTTTTCTGATGCATGAGCTGTACAAAAAGATCTAGCCAGGTATAATTTTTTGGAACAGTATCCATGGGAGGCAAACCCCATGCATCTTAAACTTTCTGTCTCTAATTTTCATTGGCTGATGGAAGCATGACAAGCTTGGCTAGTTAGCTGAAGGAATTAATAAACAATAAGGAAGGCAAGATGTTCAAGCAAGATGTTCTGTTCAAGCAAGCTTTTTAGGTCTTTCCCTAAGCAATCAGCTAGGCCTTCCCAAATACTAGTATCTTTTGATCTTTAGATTTTGAAGAAATATATGAAAAGATGGGGTTTGAACTGCTACATTTAGGGGTTTTTTTTATTCCTTTGATACCTGTAAATTCAAATTTAGAAAAACACATGAACTTAGACAATTTTTTTACAAATGCCCAATGAACTACTCTTGATCATAGCGGAGGCAAAAATGTCAGAGAAGATTCCATAAGCTCCATCAAAAGTTTTTTTGAATCACTGCACATAAGACCTTGCTGCATCACCTGCACAATCTCAAAAAAGACAGGAGCTCACAAGAAAAAGACCCAGGGATTTGTTCCTCCACACTCAAGGTGGGACATCACATACGATTCCTGACACCCTTATAGCCAGCTGTATGAGACCACTGGAGACACGGGGATGTGCTTTAAAGTACAAAATATATATGACACTAATGGATTTTGATAGATATAATACACAGCTTGACATTTCCTTATCATTCAACCTGCTTTCTGTTCTCTCTTTTCTCTGAGTCTGGAGTCTGAAGGAAGACAAATTAGCTATGACCCAACCTGGCTTATATTAGCGTGGTGATTTTTGGCACATTAAAGCACTTAGATTAATAAAGCAAGGTGGTCTATATACCATATCAACAAGGAGTTGTGACTGACACTTTAAAGGATGCACAATTTTTGGATCTGTTATTGATTGTAAAGTTCACAATGTAACTTGTGTCCCCTAAATTTTTTTGCCATTTACAAGTGAAGAAATAAGCACGGCTATATTTTTAAATGTAAAATGTAAAAATGTCCACACTTTTGCTACTTCCAGGAAAGATTCCTGGGATACGCTTTTTCAGAAGAGCAGCGACCCTGCAGTGGAGGAAAACAAAATTGAAAACAAACGAGGCGGGGGAAAGCAACTCTAAAATGGGGTCAAAGGAAAATGTTGCATTCTGAATGCACTGGTGTTACATAATTAAGGCTGACTTCCATTTTGCACTTCAGGTGAGGATTTTGTCTCTGCTTTCTGTGAACTGCTAGTTTCACCACGAGCTAAGTATGTAGCAGAACGATCACCTCAGTGGGATTTCTTGTCATTTGTGGATGCAACCTGAGAGGCAATGTAATGATGTTCATAGCCATCAGTGGTTTGAAATCAGGCTGTTGTGGTTGGATCATTTTGTGTCCTTTTTAAACATTTGGATGCTAATTTTTGCAGAGTTGTCCAGTGCATAAGGTCTTTGTCTCATAAAAAATCTTGGAAATTTCTGTATATTACACCAGTTTTGTTCAGCAGCACTTGAGCCAACTGTTTTCTGGAGCACCTCAGTTACCACACGGACACTCTCGTGATGGCACTTTAGGTCCGTTGTCCCTGCCGCTTTCACCTACAAAGCAGATGGTAGCTATAGGGTGGTGTGCCTCTACGTAGGCACTGTCTGAGCTTCACCTGCTTCACTGAAGTGTTCCGCATCTGTTTGCTGACAGCAGAAAGTGGGGGATCTTAGGTCCCATTCTTGATCCTGAAGGAGCTCCTGCAGCAATCACAAACTTTTCTGCCTGGTTCTTTTATGTCCCCAAACTTTCCCTTTACTACTTCTATCCCAACTACTTTTCTCAATTCCTTCTGTCAATAAAGCATCTTCCTTCTTGAATTCAAGGAAGTTACGCTTCTTGCCTTCAGCTCCAGCTCCCAGAAGAAACAGACAGAATGCAAAAGCAAAGGCTGCTAAATCCCTGTTGCCCAGACATGGAGCAAGTTCATTTGTTCATTGATTCATATATATACATTAGTCACAGACAGTGGCTGTGCTGGGATGGAGGTTTCACCTCCAGTAAAAGCTTCAGCAGGACTTTAAAGAATATGTTCGGGTGAGGTTTTTTCCCCCAAGGTCAGTCCTGAGTCGTTTTAGATAATCAAAAGGAGAGCCCTGACATGGGTTTCCCCACCAAATTTTGATCCTTAGGTTCTCTGTTATAACTCCCACGTGAAACGATTCTAAGAGTTTTCCTTTAGCAACAACAGCAAGCAATGCATATCTAATCTGACTCTTCAAAACATCTGAACCATTTTTGCCACAAATATAAAAAAATTGCTTCAGGCTGGCAGCCAGCAAGCTAAGACACAATCCAGTGGGTAGTGTAGTAAGGGTTAAAAACATTGAAATGAGAATAGGGATTTATGACGGAATGTTTCAGACAACAGATGCCAGATGTTTTTAATGGTTAAAAATATAAACAAGGTCCAAAAGTGTGTTCCTTCTTCAAAGAGAATTCAGAGACAATGCTTTAGATAGCGAGCTGAGAAAATGTTTGCATGAATTTGCATAAATTAGCCAAAATAAATATCTAAAATATGATATTATTTCCAGAGCTTGGTTATGCATTTAATTAGTCTAACACTGTTGAAAATAACAAAATATGATCTTGCTGATTAGAGTCAAATTAGAGGGTTTTCTGCATTTCCAGTTAAAAAGTAAAACTAAACCTGATTTTTAGAATTAGTCATACTTTTGTCAAGAAGTTAATGTGTATCAGTGGATGCAACCTCAAAGTATGTTTCATCCTTCTAGTTCACATAAAAGCCTAAGTTTGACTGGGACAGGAGATACTTTTCACATCATATGGTTTGCCAGAGTGAAAAGAAGCCTTATAATTTCATACCTGAATCAGAGCTTCAGAGAATGTAGTTGGACTCCAGCAGCATCTTACACCACTGAACTCCATCCACCAACCTGCCAACCTCAATAGTTTACTTAGTTACTGAGTTTCTCAAGCTGAGTTGACCAGACGCAGTCTGCTGGTAAAGGGACTTTAAAATGTGTTTGAATAAACTGTCAGAACCATCATTTTTTGTTACTTTTAATTATGCTTTTCCAGTGTCAGGCAATGCTGCTACACTTCATAAATCATCTTAATAGCCTTTATTTAAAGAGAATGGTACAAGCAACAAAGAAATTTTTTTGAGGTACACCATATCCAGCAGATTAATTGCTCTTTTGTCCTACAAATTGACTTGCAAATTCAGAATAAATTTGACCTGAAATGCAGCTTAAATTCTGTATTTTAAATGCTCTATTTTTCTAGCACATTGCAAATTAGAATGAGAAGAGCACTTCTGTTTGCTTTAGGAACACTGAATGTCAGCAAGTACTGTCAGCTAATGAATCTCAGAGTTTAAAGGGCAGAAGGAAGCAGCTTTAATTTGCTTCCCCACAAACACCTGGTTTGAAGATTTATTCAAATATGTAATTTTTTTAAAGACCAAATCAAGGCCACTTTTACTCTGCTGGAACAATTTTGATGGTTAATTACATCATTATCCAGATACAGTTTCACTGTAAGGCTCCAGTTTACCAATTCCCTTTGCTTAACGTGCTTTTATTGCTGGGAAAGACTGGAGACCTAAAGGAGCTATAAATCATAAAAGAATTTCCAGAAGTCTATTGCACAGATCGTAAATGGGAAGAAACGCGTTTAGTGAACCAACGGACAAAAATTCATTAGATAAATTACTTTTATTAAAACACATTTGTCTTTACTGAGAAACTTTACCAAACTTATTTGTCAGATGAAGAAAACATAATTGATTTATATGGTCATATTAGGCTTAAATACCAAACAGAAAGATACACTGTTTATGGCAACTGATACATCATTTTCTCTCATTACAATAGCTTAGTTTTAAAGAGTCTTCCATCCTAAATGACAAAATGTGTATGCTAGACATCATTACATAGCAATATAGAAGACAATAAATATATTTTCAGCTGGCAAAGAAGGAGTATTTAGTAACTGTGGCAACATGGGGAACTTACCAGGATGTTTGGTCTCTGCCCTGTTTTCGAGAAAGTGGAACGACGTCTTTAAACACCACTCCTCAAGGCTGCTGTTTTGACGTCTGTTAGAGCCAACAGAGACGATGCGCTGCCCTCCTTGAGCACCCTGCACCCTCGTGCCAGACGTTAAGTAGGTCATGTGAAAGGATGGTTGCTGAGTGTTTTGAACAGCAGAGTGGAGAAAAGAAACTTCCTGACGGAACAGCTGAAACAAACGGGAGAGCACACAGGTTCAGTGCAGCAGAGCCCATTGCCTAAGGGCTTGTACTGCCTGTCCGTTCTCCTATGAGCTCGCACAGAACCAACAGCTCTGAAGTGGGCAGCGTTTTCTACATGGTTCGCACGTGCTGACATTGTTTTGACGCAGTTAAAATGAGTGATTACCTGTGCGTGTGTCTATGCTCTTTGTGGAGTGTCTGCTGTCTGAAACATTGAAAAGGTAAGCAAGCACAAGCGTCTATTTTGTGGAGATTTGTGTCACTATGAGGTTTCTTCCTTTACTGAGATGTTCTTACATTGGGTACCGTGTCTCAGCAGGTGTAGCTAATGACAGAATCATAGACTCAGGGAACAGCTTGGGTTGGAAGGGACCTTGAGAGGTCATCTAGTCCGATCCCCCTGCAACGCGCTGGGACAAGGGTACCTCCCCTTTGCTTATAATTAACGAGAACCAGAAGTTTCTTAAAAAGATCGGGGTAAAGGATGTCTCAGCAGCTGAAACGTACTTCTGGGAGTAATAATCATGAAGTTCATTTTGCAGCTAACATTTCTTTTTCCTCATGCATGAAAGCAAATTAATTGAAAAAGCAATAAATAATTTACAGAGTTTTCAGAAAAGGAATAACCTCTATCATAGGAAATCTGTGAGGATCCAAATCCAGCAGCTGTGTAAGAATATTTCTAGCCATAAGCATGCGAATAATCCCAGGAATAGCTGAGTTAGATGCATTTACATATCTTGCTGACTGCAATACAAATGAATAATTTCTAAATTAGCCATCAACAAAAATAGGCTGACACTAATAACAATTATGTTTAAAATGTTTTATTGAAAACACAGACAAATGGAACCGCAGACAGACGTCTCTATGGATCGTATGGTAGACGTTGTGGAGCAGCACTGCACCTTCTAAAGATTGAGTTGTATCTTGGCTTTACCAGACAACTATTTCCTCATACACTGATAGGTGGGGAGGTGTAATTGTTGCTGCCCCAGAGAAGACAGTGCAGTCCTGCAGAACTTTTAACCACAAGGGAAAAATAAACTTGTTACAACAGGAACTCAATTTAGAAGACTTAGCTTACCTCATAAGATAAACTGGGCACAAAAATATTTTTTGTCTTACTGTGTGAAAAGAAGCTGTAAGTGAAATTAGATTATTAGGTAATTCTGTCACGCGGAGTGGATTTGAAGCAGTGTTCACCTTGTGCACCTATCCTGAGTGAAAACACACCAGCAGTATCCCTGCACTGAGAAGGGTCTTGAAAACAGAGGACACCCAATTTCAGATGGTCCCCATTGAAAGTCACAATCTTTTACCCTTTTTTAATGAAAAAGAGAGTACTTTTAAGGGAAAGACCTTATTCTGAGTCATTCTGGCCTACTAAAATTTACTAATTTAAGAGAAAGCTCCCTCTTTTTTTCATGAAATTCAAGGCTATTTGAAAAATTACCAGTACAAATCATGATTTTTGTCAGGATGCAGACGTAACTTAGCCAAGCTGCAGCTTTTTACTTTGTCCCAGTTTGAAAGTTCATAGCCGGATGTAAGAGGTACAGTTGTAAACTTGTGAAACTCTTGAGAAATCCCTGGTCAGAACAGCTTACCCGAGACTTTTTATCTAGACACAGTCCGTAAGTTTTGATTGACTAGAATTAGGGCTTCCTGGAAAGAATAAATAGAACCTGCAATAAACTAAGACTAAAAAAAAAAAAAAATACTGTGCAGACTCTATTCTTTAAATCGGGCTGAGAGACTCCATCACGGGAGGTAACACCAAAAGCTGTGACCGGCAGCACGCTCAGATCCCCACTTGCCCAAAAACACTGCCTGCTTCCCCGCTCCAGGAGACACGCAGGCACCAAGGGCACTTCAGGAAATAGTTTCCCGACATCTGTGGAAAAAAAGAAATAACGGGGCTTTCCATCGCGGCCGCCTGCTTCAAGCCTTTACCTCACGCCCGGCCACTCGAAAATCAGGCGCGCTTACAGGACTGCCTTGCTCGGCCGCGCAGCCGGCGAGAGGGCCGTGTCGCCACCAAGGCCGGCGAGCGCCCGGCACCGGCCGTTAGCCAGCCCACCGCCTCAGGNCCCGCGCCCCGGCGCGCCTGCGCGGTAGGGCCCAGCCGAGGGGGCGGTGCTGGGCGCTGCGGAGGGTGACGTCACCCTCCCTGCCCCGCCGCCGGCACCGCCTCCGCNGGGCAGGGCGGTGTGATGGCGGGCGGCCCGGCCGCCGCCCCCGCCCCCCAGGCCTGAAGCGCTGCTCGACCACCCCCCGCCAAGGCGGCCGGGCGAGGCCTCCTCCCTCCCCGCAGCACCGCGGCTGGGGCCAACCCCAGCCGTGCGGCCGCCAGCCGTGCGGGGGAGAGCGGGGAA
>VZSF01007519.1:1730221-1769479 GCA_013398295.1 Chionis minor | reverse complement strand
TTTTTATATATATATATATATTTTTTTTTTTAACAAGCTGACTGAGTTTTTACAGTTACAAACATTCCAACCTGAGGCTGTAGCCAGCCTCTTCTTGTGAGTGTGTGTTGTGGAATTGCCCAAGGGAGGAAGGTTACAGAAACAGTCCCTCTCATGAAACAGTTTCTAAAAACATCCTCAATAGGCTGTACTGGTTACTTTCAGCTGTTTGATTTCTGTCTTTATTGCTACATGTCATCTTGGCTGCCTGTTGAACAGTAATTGAGCCACGTTTTTTTTTTTTTTTTAGCTGCTTTCCTCAGCTTCCTGAAGGACTTGCACCTTCTGTGAGCGCCTGCTTCTGTGTTGAAACAGTGAGGGCTTCTTTAATAATACTTGGGAGTTGCCTGCAATGGTAGATAGGAGGTGAAAACTTGGAGATGGTGGAAGCAGAGCTTATGCCAAGCTGCAGATTTGACTCCTCTGTGGAGGAGGGTGGGGAGGGAAATTGGTAACTATAACCAAATCCTCCTGCTTCCTTGACTCCCCTGTCATCTCTGAGCTATCTATCCTCCCTCCTTTTCCTAGCTCCTGTGTAATTATTGGCATGGTTGTCTTTCTGGACAAGTGAGTTGTTTTGATTTGTGTTAGATAAAATACTTGTTTTAATTGTAGCTAGTGTGTAACAGCCGTTTGAGGGGACCTGTGGTGTTGATCTGTTTTAAAGAGCAGAATTCGGAAAAGTATTGTCCTTCTACAGGATGAAACCTTTTTAACTAGTAAAGAGCTTTTAAATTATTCATTAAAAGGGGCTTCTTTCCATTTCAATATTTTATTAAATATTTTTTTAATGGCTCTTCCTCTTAAGTAAATACAAGGGGTTTGTTAAAACAAATAATAGGGTGACTTGTTATGAGTATATGGCTTTTATGTTAAACATCATACTGTGCCTATATACAAAAATTGATAGCAATTTGCTCCTGGATTTCAGGGTTTTCAGTAAGATGAAACAGGGAAGAATAGCAAGCTTGTAATATATATGATTATGTACTTTATTTTTTCAAATGTAAAACTGCTTGCAACTAAGTAGCTTTATAGTTCTGCCTAACATATCTACACTTCTTTTTCTTTTTAAAAAACAATACCTAGTCTTGCTCGTTTTACAGCTGTCCAAAAGAAAAGGCAGATTACTGAATACACTGACACTTGAGGATTTCGGACCGAAGCCTAAGCTGAAAACAGTACTGTCAAATCACTGTAGTAGTGAGGTGTTATGAGCATTCACAGAAATGGGCAGAATCTGTCATCCAAACGTTTCTAGTAATGATCGTAGTATATGCCTTATTTCTGTGGCTTTTAAGAAAGAATCGTGGCTATATGCCTGTATTTTCATGTTTGTTTAGAGTCCTATTTTTTTTTTTTTTGTATGCAAGATGTAACCCCTGTGATCTTGGGAAGAGATCTTGAGACATTTAGCCTTCTTTTTCATTACTTTTTAAACTAGTATTGGATAGTAAATGAGAGCAAACCTAGGTTTAAGTTACAGTAGAATCAGATTAATGAAGATCACTTGCTATTACTGCAGCTTTTGGCAGCAGATTATTCAAAAGGAAAATGTACTTCATGTGCATTGCTGAAAGAAAGGCTGTGCTGGACCAAATGCAAGAAACAAGGTGCATTCTTAAAACAACTTTTTTATACATTGTTTTGCTAGTGTGAAGGAAAGCACCGTTTAATTAGAAACACATGAATAAAAATGCTTAATGCCTCCAGTGCAATTAGAAAATGCAATCTGTAGCTGAAACAATAATATTCTTTCACTGTTACTCTAGTGGGGTTTTTTTGTTTTATTTCATTCCATTAAATGGTGGGTAATGGAGAAGTATTTCAAATGATACTGGTATGAGGAATTAACAGAAAGTAAATATTCTAGCTTACAGTAAGGTGTAAAGGCAGAGCTATCCTCCCTGGCTGCTCTGCCACTTGCTTAGAAACACCTCGCTCATCTCATACTTGGTGGTTGTTCTGAAATTCAGTGACCTTTTTTATGGTAAGAGTGCTTACTTTTTTCCTTGGAAGAAACTTTACTATACCAAAGCTTGACTGAAACTCATGCTCCAAAATTTCTCTCTGTTTTGGTCCTGGAAACTGAGTTTCCTGTCATAATTTTTTAAAAATAAAATTACATGGTTTAGTCCTTCTGTAACAACAATAAATAACTGCTGTTAAAATTGATACTTGAGTTGCAGTATTTGCACAGAAATAAGAAAAATAGGGCAGAAAGAGCTGAGATCCACTAACTGTTCTGTCTCGGCTGCAGTTTTGTATGCACAGAGCTAAGACAAGAAGAAAATCCTTTTTCCTTATCCTAAAAGTAAAATACTAATTTGGAACAGTGCCTTTTCACTCATTCACAGTGTTGGACTCTGCTAGGTGTGTCAAAGCAGCAATACCTTAGCTTAGTAATAGGAAGAACTGAGTCAGGTATTTGACATCATGCTTTCCAGAAATTGTTTGGTGTGGGATTTTTCTTTTACTATATTTTGTGCTGATGGGAAGGATGTTCTTTATTAAAGATGTGAAACTTAAAGGAGAGGTAAGCCCATTACTTCAGCCTCTTACCGAGAATAAGCTAATTGCTGGTAGGTATAATATTGTTCTAGCAGTCCATTCTAGCAAAAAACAGTAAAGAGCACCTGGATATATTGTGGCAGAAAAATAGGCTACTGATTTTCAAGTAAATTTTCACTATTTTACTTTGATTTCAGATACACTGCACAGAAAATAAGGTGAACTAAGGTAGTCTTATGAGTAACTAATTCTGTAGTTTACAGAAATTTACAATGGGAAAATGAAAGATATTTTAAATTATTTCTATGGGAGATAACTTTATTTCTAGAACTCTTAAGGCAGGATTTCAGTCTGGTTGTGATCAGATTCTTGTGTAGTCCTCATTGAAGGTACAGAGAAAAACTAACTTCTGAAGAGCAAACTCTCATATGTGTTCCAAATCTTGTATAATTTAGATAGGCTGAGCATCCTTTTATATAAGGATAACTGGTATCTAGCTTTAACTAGATTTTAAACTTAAAATTAGATTTTTTAACTAGGTTTTAAAGTTAACTGCAGAACTGTGTACTTAAACATAACCTTTCGTTAAGATTCAGTTCGACTACCACTAAATCATGTTGCCAGATGTGTTTTTTGAGGGCTGTGAGAGTACCTGGAAAGTCTTTGCTGTGGGACCACATCCCTTCAGTACAAGCAATTACAGGAGCTGAAGTTGTCATGTAGTTGATTACTGGCAACAAATGCTAGGCAAGGAGTGAATGTAAGTGAATTCTCTCTATCTGGAGAGAGGAGTCAGAAGCTCTGCTTGATATTTTGTGTTGCTTAGAGGTTGTATGTTTTAAAATTTTATTAGGATTTGAGTAACATCTGCTGAAAATTTCTGGAGTATGTCAAAGCAGCCTTTTATCACGGTAGTGACACCGTTGCTACCACTGTTATTAACACTATGTGGTAATGTTGCTTGGACCTTTTGTGTTTTCAGCTTCATCATGATATCTGATTGTTTACTGCTTGAGGAAGAAAAGGCATATGGTATAGAAAAATATCTGACACTTTAATCTTTCTTCATTAATCTCTTAAAGGTAATGAGGAGGCTTTCTAGGGCAGGGTAATCTGTGTAATACTGTTTTAGCTTTGTTTACAGCAGAAAGTAGACTGCAAAGAGAAGTGATAAGATAGTATTGCAGATGTCAAAGATGTGAAACCCTATGAGTGGGAGTAACTTGTATTCTTAAAACATAATTATCCTGGAACCTGCTTGGCTAAACCTACTTGGTTAGATATTGATTCACTAATGATGGAGCAAGGACATGCCTCTAATGTGGGTTCTCATAGGTGTGATAATTGTACTGCGACCTAGGAGGGGAGGGAAATAGGTAATTGGATTTTTGAGTGCTTTGAAGTTGTATTGTGGCTTCATCTAGGAACTACACATAATACCGAAGACATGTAAATAAATATTCCACTTTCTACTTGCGAGGGACGGGGAAGTAACAAGTGATATAAACAGGACCCCGTGTGAGCTTTTTTTGGCCTGAATCGTTACATTTTGTGGGTATGTTGGTAGCAGTTGTTAACTTGAGGGAAATTGGAATTTGCCATGTGCCTAGCAGCTTTCACTGTATAAATAAACAAGATCAATTAAAGGCATTACTGTCCAAATGAAGTCCTTACAGCTTAATTTTCTGTTCTGACTAGTCCATGGCATTAATCATACATGCTATTTGTTATGTTAACATTTTGTAAAACAAAAGAGACTGTAATTATATGAGATACTGTAATTTGGCTCTGTTCTCTTATGAAGGCATTTGAATGGCAATTGGAAAGTAGTCTGTACAGAAGTATTCTGTCTACGGATTACTCTCAAATTAGTAACATAATTTTCCTGTAACATAGATGATGAGGAATAGTTCATTTCAGTCAACCTCTGCTTAGCAGAATAATTAAAAAAACCTCAAACCAAACCCCTCTAAATGTTATTTAAAAATTTAGAGAATGAAAGCTTCCCCCCCCCAGAACCTGCTGCAAATACCTGTGGAGTGCAGGATAGTTGCAGACTAGTGCAGGTTGTGCCTACAGTTCTTTCTAAACAAGGTATCTTCCTGTACTGGAAACTAGGCTTGATCTTTATTTATTTTAGGGTTTTGGTTTTTTTTTAAAGTTGGATTTATTTAAAGTAAATAAAATATTGGCATCAGAAATATTCTGTAGTAATATATAGGTACACTAATGTGTGTACATTCAAACACATATACTATGCAAATAATGTTTGCATTCTAATATACTTTTCTGTTCTCATAGTTGTCGTGCTGTATTGGGAACAGCAAAGATCAGATATTTTGGGATCTGTGAGAAATACTGAGTATTGTTAACACTTGCTGCATGGGTCGTCAGAAGATTGTATCCAGGAACTTTTCCTAATTCTTCTAAAATCAATTTTATTAGAATAATTGTAATCCATATATTTTCTGGAGCGATGATTTGGAGAAGAGTTTAAATCTTACAAGTACGAACACACAAATTACTAATGTCGTGCAGATTGTTTGCAGTGACATTGGATGCTATCACTCTTCTCGCTCTGTTTTTCCAATGTGTAATGGTAAATATGATCCTCCAAAGTGATATTATTTCAGTGCATACAAATATGCAGAAGAACTTGAGCATGAAACAGATCTAATGTTTTGTGATGTAGATAGCTTACAGTCTGTAGTGTAGCTGATTGGTATTTGTAAAGTTGGAGGCTTTTTGAAACTACAGCTGCTAGTGAGAAAGGAAATCTATAGCTAGCGTTATCTTTTCTACAGTGACTTAGATTTTTATGTAATGTGTTCTCAGTCTTCATTTTCTTACCTCAGGGTTACTTGAACTTGTTAGTTGTCTTCTGGTGTATGTAATGGACTCAATTTTAGCTGTAGAACATAAGAATTTGAGGTGTATTTGAAGCTAAAATGAGTAATTGAGAAAGCTTGTGATTTCCCTGCTGTGGAACAAGCATTCTGACAAACTTCAGCACCTTAGGGATAGTTTCTGCCTTCTGAGTCTTGTGGCTTCTTAAGTGTATTTACACAGCAAATGCTGTAATTATTTTTTTCCAAGAAGGAGCTCATCCACCTGAATTCAAGCCCTCTCAGCAGCTAGACATGTGTTGAATCTAAAAAGCTTTGTTTGGTGTTATGCTAGATGTTATTAAAAGGAAGGTCAGTGGGGAAGGGAATGTGGTGAGTGGGTGAAAGATGGAAGCTATGCTTGTTTCTTTGCTGGGGAGGCAGTTCCAGAATATCCTTGCATGAAGATGATAATGAATTAAATTTAGGCAAAATGGAGCACTTAACAGTTGCAGTGAATTTAGCAGTTGTATCTGACTTGGGTCCCTTAAACCTTGCCTGTCTGCTTGGCTGCCTACTAAATCAAGCTCTGAAAATGCTACAAAATATTTGAACTTCATAAGGTGAGCGTAATAGTTCATATCCTAATGGATTGTCAGCTGCTTAGAACTGCATTATGCAAATCTCTTCTTTAAAACACAGCAAAATCCAACATTCCTTTCAAAAAGCTGTGTCAGAGCTTCCTCTTCCAAAATGAGTCTTCTGTGAAAGGTTCCCTGCCTCCAGAGTGGCCTTTTGCTTCTGCTCGTGGGGCTTTATTCTACGGGGAATATCATTTGTGGGGAAATAGTTCTTGTGCGGAGTGTAAATGATCTGAATGTTTCTTTTTGGTTTGAGGCTTTTAACAAATATTACCAAAATGGATATTCTGTGTGATGTGGTATAAGCTGTTTTTAATAACGTAGATTTACCACAGTAAACCTGCTACCAGAGTAGAAGAGAATAAGGGGTTCTGAAGATGTACAGACTGTGCATTGGTTTACCTTGTAAATCAAGCAAATTGAGGTCATGTGGCAGAGTTGTTTTGGAGAACTGTTTAGGTTGTGCTTTGAAACCAAAAATATTTAATTTAAGGCCTTACTTGTAGGCAAGCATGTGAAGATTTAGACAACGCTATATAAGCTGATTTCCTTGTGACAGTCTTCAAGTGCTTAAAATAAAAGATTGGGCTGAAACAGTATAGGTTACTTCTAAACTATATGAACAAGCACCTCCCAGTTCTACTTCCTCCAGTATCTGTTGATTTTTTTAATAGTTCTTCTGTGTCTTTTTTTTTCTTTTTCCCCCAGTCCAAGCCATATATATTTGACCGTGTATTCCAGTCAAACACATCACAGGAACAAGTATACAATGATTGTGCAAAAAAGATTGTCAAAGGTAAGGTGTAACAGCAACTTTAACCATAATGAAAAGTCTCATATTTGTGTGGATTTCACTGTTGAAAACTAGTATTTCTATTGCTTCCTTTTACCTTCTGAATGTTTAATAAAAGCCAATGTGGATCACAGCGTTGTAAAATCATCCTGTAGTCGAGCTGATAAATTATGTCAGTGCTTAATCTGCTGTTTCAGTCCACTGCAATGTTTGATAATATTTACCTGTTATGTTTGGGGTTTTTTGCACTTTTCTGCAAAAGATTGTTAAAAACAATTTGTGAGAAATTAATCAAAACAGCTCTTAGGAATAGCTGGGTGAGTTTGTTTTTTTTTTTCAAATTCATTGGTGAAAACATCGTACAAATTATTTAGATTATTGGGAGGAATGTAAGAGGAAAGGAAACTTGTGAAATCATTTATATGCTGTAGATACTTTCTAAACTTGTTTATTTAATACACAGTTTAAGGGGGATTTTTTTTTAATGTGATGTTTAGCTTCACAATTAAAAGTTTGAACGTGAGTTAGTGCTGTGTGTCAGGATGTACAGTTTCTCCAAATTTGAATTGTCAGAATTAGCCTAGTAACTTCAGAAAATCAAGGCTTATCACAAAGAAGGTTATACCACAGTAAGTTGTTGTAGTAAACAATTAGCTAGTTTTGTGAGAATAAAATGGATTAATATTTTGAGAATATCAGTAATAAATTCTAATGGACACAACTTTAACAAAGCCTTCCCTTGAAGTATCATCTATTACTGTCAAGACTTGGTAAATGTAGTAGTTTTCTGATCACTAGAACAGTTAATCACTGTGGAAAACCCATGCTGCTGCAAGTATTTTACCCTTCAATGAGTTAAATGGTAATTAAGGTTAGATCAAAAGTTTGTTTCTTAAAAATGGGAATTAACTAAGAATTCTAATGCTGCCCCTTTCCTCCGTCTAAAAATCTGATCTGTGTTTCTCTGTGCAGCATTTTTAGGCTGTGCTACGTCATGTGGCAAATGAGCTGTAGTGGTGGTACAAATGGATTTGCGGGTATGATGGGGTGGCAAAGACTTCCCTGTTTAGAGTATCTCATGCTTGGTTTTGGAAAATAAAAGTTTGATTGCAGGATGTGATTCTATAGTAACCAACTTGTAAACGAACCAACCCACCAGCCCGTCGCCCCTCAATCTAAAACTTTGGGGTAGCTCACCCATAATTTGAAGTGCAAGCTTAACGGCCAATGCGTAAGGTGCTTGAAACTTATGGCATAGCCCATTCTTTTCACAATTGGACAATTAAACTTCCCTGAAGGCAGAAAATATTGCAGCGTTCTCAAGTGTGGTGGTTTCTTCTGAGTTATCAAAGACTATCTGTTCAACCTGGCAGTTGTATTGATTTCCTTTTTGTACCTGACTCTGACGTCCTGATTTTTCTGTTCAAAGGAGCAGCTGCTTCTAATGCAGTAAACTTCTAAAATGCAGTCAATGGTGACTTAATGCATTAAAAGGGGTAGGGAGGAACACCCTCTAGCACAGAGTTGCCAAACATTGAATGATTTACTTGCTGAACGTTTTAGGAACTGCCTGCTTGCATTCTATTTCATTTGACTTTTCTTTAGAAGAAGGAAATGAACCCTAATGAAAATACTCTTTTCCTTTAGATGTACTTGAGGGATACAATGGTACAATATTTGCTTATGGGCAAACATCGTCTGGAAAGACACACACTATGGAAGTAAGAAATCTTAAAATAATTTTCCTCAATGTTACTGTCATCTCTTTTCATCGCAATAGTCTTATCTCTCTAGAAATAAGATGCCTGCTTGTTTTCATCTTGCAATTTTAATTTTCTTTCAGTTGCAGCCTTTTGATACCCAAAATGTTTTTTTAGGACTGAGAATGGCAATTATTTTATTTTTTTCAGCCCTCAATAGCAGGATGAGAAACACAAGAATAATGTTAATAGTACATTTTCACTTTTAGTAGTTTGGGATATTTCTGAGATTGTTCTCTTCACTTCTGGCAAATGCTGGGCCTAGATGGATGGTCAAGACTTTCCTTTGTAGATAAATTAAGCACATCATACCTGTCAGCATTTTCAGACTAATTTGTCTGTTGCATATTTGGCCTTCAGATACTGTTTGTGATGTTGGATTCAGTATGAAAGTTTCGTTTTATTGTATCTTTTTCTAATAAGGGGAAGCTTCACGACCCGGATGGAATGGGTATTATTCCAAGAATAGTGCAAGATATTTTTAATTATATTTACTCTATGGATGAGAATCTTGAGTTTCATATTAAGGTAAACTTTTCTTCATTGCTACTTATTTAATCTATATTACAACTAGAAGAAGTCTATGGTTAAATGGATGTTCTATATCTGTTTCAAATGCCTGTAACTTGGAAAATCTAAGTGTGAGTTATATCTGAACTAACTGACTCTTCTTAAAGAAGAATTATGTTAACACTTTAATCTTGTTTCCATTAAACATTGATGGTAGCTATCCTGATAACCTGTGGCAGTGCTGACAGTGCTTGAAGCTTTTGATCAAAATAGTTTCTTCTTAAAGGTGTATTTTAGTTCAGCATTAAGAACTTGAGCTACATGTGGCATTATGTGAGAGGTCATAATAATCATGCTGGATCCTTCTGATGAAAAAGCAAAGCTTTTTTAATTTCTGATGCTGTATTTATTCCCCTTGCCACTTCTAGGTGTCGTATTTTGAAATATACTTGGATAAAATAAGGGACCTTTTGGATGGTAAGCCTTTTATTTATATTGAATATAGAAAATAAATTGTTCTGGAGAGAGATATATAAAAAAAAAGCAAAAAATCTTCACATGATGCTAAGATAGGTATGCAGTATGCTAATAACCTATAAATGATAAGGGTACATTGAAATAAGAAAGTATGGAGCTAATCTATATAATAATACTAAAGCTGCAGTAGTGGTTGTTTCATGAATATTAAGTTTTTTGTAAAGTATTGCTGAAAAATAACATTTGTGACTTGGATGTGCATTGTACACAGCTCATTCATTTTGCAAAGAAATCATATATACCTTAGCTTTAGAACTTTTTCTTTTCCAGTTTCAAAGACCAATCTTTCTGTTCATGAGGACAAAAATAGAGTTCCCTATGTAAAGGTGAGCATCAATCAGATATATTTTCATCTTCCACTCTTCTAGTGAACGACATTTACTTCTGACTTGTTGCTGTGATGGTATTTTGCCTTTTTTTTTTTTTTAAAGGGTTGCACAGAGCGTTTTGTATGTAGTCCAGAAGAAGTTATGGATACTATAGATGAAGGAAAGTCAAATCGACATGTAGCAGTTACAAGTAAGTATTCTCTTTTGTCATCTTATAGTGCTTTATTGATTTGCTTCAGGGAAGATAAAAATAGTGAGCTAAATAATTTAGGTTTTTGAAAGGGTCTAGCATAAGCAGTTTCAGCATGTCTTTCATAAACAAATATTTCAATTCATTTCTTGTTACATGTTGTGACTTGGATTGAAAGGAGAGAGTAAATGACCATTGAGGAGCCTGAATCATTGGAGAAAAAGATGTAGTTCTACGTTAGGAATTGTTAAAATCCCAGTCTGTGGCATTTGTTTCAATTAACTTATGAATCTCTAAGTGAGGCCCTGTGGCTCATCCACAGTTTTGCCATTCTGCTGTCAAGGAAAAGCAGGTCAGTGTATATATTCAGGTATGCTGCAGATTTAAGCAACATCCAAGTGTCCCAAGGTTTTTGGCCTGTGGCATGCAACGGAGTTGCAAGGTGAGGAGCCACGTCATAGGTCTCTCTCTGAGGAGCCATGTCATAGGTCTCTGAATTCCCTTAAGAAGCGGGATTAGAAAGTGACAGAGGGTTGAAAGAAAACAAAACAAACAACAAAGAAAGAAGGAAAGATGGGGTGCATGCAAAATAATACTTCAGTTCTTAGCAACTGAAGTGACTGTCAGAAATCTTTGAGAGCCACTTTCAGGGCAAGTTTCACAATCTTCCTGTGTCTAGTTCTTTATTCAGGAAAAGAAAGGATATAAAGTCATTCAAAAAAAGATTTTTCTACTCATTTCTTTGGTTAACCATCAAAAATAAAAATATGATCTTCCTTTTAAGGAAGGGCTCTGTCCTGCACTTGCACTTCCTTGCTTCTAGGTAGTAAGGTGCTGAAGTGGAGACCAGATTAAGTAATGGAGAAATAGCAGAAATTTGGATAGAAGTATATTATTCTATATTAGGCTACTTCTGTGGCATCAATAAGCTGGTCCTTTTAGGTGTCTGAGGGACTTACGGTTAAAAGGAACAAGAAACAGGGATATGTTCTCATTCAGATTGCAGTCAGCTTAAATTTTGTTAATGAATTAAAATAATTCTTTAAATTCAATAAGTCTTGTTTACTGCTTGTTTCACAGCAGAGTGATCAGTAGGTATTTAAACCAGAAGGGGGTGAAAGGTTATGGCCATCTAGTTCAAATTTTCACAAAAGGATAAAATATGATACATCGTAAATCTAGGGGGGGAGTTGTGGTGTCAGAACATAACTGTGCTTTTCTGTTCTAATAAAGTAAATGAAATGTGTGAAATCCATAGTTGACAGGCTAGCAAATCTTATCCGTGAGCTTATGTGGTATTAATAGAAGCTGAAGGGAGACTGGATCTTTGTTACTCAATTAGACGATACTATTGGGTTTGCTTTTATTGTCATTCAGAGGTTACTCCATACAGCTTCATTAGCTTTAGACTTGTCACTTTGCTGTGGGAAGATACTGTTTTGTTAAGTTTGGTTGTACAAATATTTTTGATTTTTATATTTTGTGTTATAGATATGAATGAACACAGCTCCAGAAGTCATAGTATTTTTCTTATTAACGTAAAGCAAGAGAATACTCAAACAGAACAGAAACTAAGTGGAAAACTTTACCTTGTGGACTTGGCAGGTAGTGAAAAGGTAATTCTAAATTTCTGCTCTAAAAAATTCTGGTTCTTTACAATCAAATATTTTGCATTAATGTAATACTGATTGTTCAGTTGTCATCTCTGAAGTGTTTTAATTTTGAGTTTGAAATGTGGTTTCTGAATTCTGGTCTGAGTTGGCTATTGGATACTACCTCTTTAAGCTGGTCTGCTTTTCTGCAGAAGGGGTTTGTAAATATGGAATAGGGTGGGGAAATAGGGTAGAGTTCAGTCTCAGTACCTGTGAGAGCAAACATACAGATCTGTTGGGTAGACAGGTACTAGAATAAAGAGAGTTTTATGGATGTGAAATGTCTGAATTTTCTTATTTAGCAGTACCAAATGTTTTGATTTGAAATTCTGATTAACATTGTTTAAAACAACAGCTTGCTTTCCTGTGTCAGTGGCTTAAAGCAAGGAAGGAAATGTATACCATTCTGCTTATTCTGTATCACTTATAGATTGTAATTTAGCTTTTTAAGACCTGGATTTATGTTCTTTTCATCTTTGGTTCTGGGGTAGTCCTCCATTTTTTTTTCCAGTCCTTTCTGGTTGCTCTTGTCTATCCTCATGTCATTGTTCTATGGCCTTATTGTTGTCTCTGATCCTGCGTTTATTCCGAAATGTGTTTCTTAGTAGTGGTCTCTTTTTAAATGAGAACGAAAAGAAGCATTAAAGTGAGAACAAAGCTGTAGAAAAAGACTGGGTTACAGGTCTCCTTTCTCTGTAGTTTTGTTCCTTTCACTGTTTATTTCAAACTTTGCTTTCATGCTTTTCTCAGTCTTTTTGAAGCACTTGAGGTTTGATGTCTTTTCTTGGATTGGTTTAAACATGGGCAAATAGAATTGCTTAGTTGTAGTCATGATCACAGCTTGGGGAGAAGAATAGTGAAGGGAGGGTTATAGAACTGTAAGTCAGCTCTTGAGGCAGAAGAGCTAAGGTAAATATAAAGGTGTCAGCGTAGATTTTATTTTATTTTTTTTTTCCACGTTGCTGCTACCTAAGTTCCTAGAGCCCTCATTCAGGTTGGATTCAACCTCTAAAACCTAACCTCACAAATTGTTGCTAATATATAGGCTCTCTGCTGTATTTTTCAGGGATGTGTGGTGGGGGGAGAGTGGTAGTGTGTGGTTTGTTTGGGCTTTGTTTGGGGTTTTTTTTTTGTTGTTGTTGGGGTGTGTGTGGTGTTGTTTTTCTTTGGTTGTTTGTTTGATTGTTTTTATTGGTTTTTTTTGTTTGGTTTTAAGGATGACCTCTGGGCAAACTATGTAGAGCTTCTTATTAAGACAAAGTTCTAACTCTTGGTTGCTTTGATATTGTAAATTACTTATAATGCTTATTTCCTTTTATTCTAAGGAATCCAAACTTTTTGATGAACTTCAACTTTTGAAGTTGTTTATTTGATAGAGTTTTTAACTATTCATTTATTTTCTATGAGAAGGCATACTTTGCAGGGAAAATGTTCACTTCAGTTTAAAAAAAATGAGAAACATCTTCACTGGGTTTTGAAGGAAAAATTGATGGTGAATCAGGGAAAAAGTCTGAGGAGGAGTTTGCTTATTCTAATCCAACTCTGAATACCTTGTAAAGTCAGGGAGACTGACTTAAAAGAAGGAAAATTACTCAAGTTTTATATTAAATGTGGAAGGTGTTTTCTGAAGATAAATAGTAATTTACTGAAATATTGTATAGGTTAGTAAAACCGGAGCAGAAGGTGCTGTGCTGGATGAGGCTAAGAACATCAACAAGTCTTTGTCTGCTCTTGGAAATGTCATCTCAGCTTTGGCTGAAAGCAGTGTAAGTATTCTCTTCTGTATTTTTATACTTCAAGGTTAAGGGTTTGCATCTCTGAACATGTTATTATGCAGAAATTCTTTACTGATCTCGGTGGTATGCATGGAGTCTTTTAAACTAATCCAGTTACATCAATGCATTGCAAATGGCTGTTATTCTTGTACTGTATTGATATTAATGCTGACGATTAATAAAGTTACAGTTAATGTTGAGGGACCTGAGCATCATACTGACGGTTTTCTTGTGCTCTGGAATTTACCAAATGTAGAAGTACAATTTTGTGTCATCCCATGTGCGTTCAGTCTTATGTTTTATGAATTAAAGTAGAATTTAATGTCTTTCTAATGAAGTTACACCTAGCAAAAACATAGCTGTTATTTCAACAAATTAAATAATGTGTCTGAAAAACTGACTGGTTTGTTTAATCATTTTCTTGGTAGACTTATGTTCCATATCGTGATAGCAAAATGACCAGAATCCTTCAAGATTCACTAGGGGGTAATTGCAGAACCACTATTGTTATTTGCTGTTCTCCGTCTTCATACAATGAGTCTGAAACTAAATCTACTCTTCTGTTTGGCCAAAGGTGAGTAGATAACTTAATATTTTGCTCTTACTAGGCTTGAGAATAAACGCAGAATGGAAAATAAGTTACTCCGTTAAGATTCCTGAACCAAATTGATTAGAATGTTTACTTTCTGTAATTCTTCAGTGCATGCAGGGTAAGTGTTGTGGTCTACCGTATCTATATAAAAATCTTTAAACTGGGCAGGATCCTGAAGGCTGGGTATTTCCAGAAAGGGAGCGTATAGCTTGGTTCAAAACTCGATTTAATGTATAGTCTTGGAGGGTAATTGATACTCTTTTTTTTTTTTTTCTTTTTCTTTTTTTTTTTTAATGTGGAAGGAGGGAGGAGTGAGTTTTTCTCTAGTAAGTTGAATCCTTTATGTGCTGGGAGAGCCTGTTCTCTGCCAACCTTTCTTTGACAGCGTGCTGAATTACATCATTTGGTCTGTTTCCTGTATCTAGCATGCCAGTAACATTTGAGTTAATACTTCTAAATTCCTGTGTCACTTGTAATTGAATTATAAGTATCTATTTCAAATTCGGTATTTTGTTAGGTATCTCTTCTTTGTCACTCTATTATTAATGCTTCATTGTAATACTCCAGTTCCTGACCGCTAGATTTAATCGCCTCATTTACTGGAGCACGTTACAAAAGCTGTCAGCATTTCACTTAGTTGATAGAGTCTTTTGTTAGCCTACCTCTTCCACTTTAGTTCAACAAGATGGTTTTCTAGTGGTCTTTTCAGAGAAGATTTTTATTATGGAAAGTAGACTAAATGACTTCAGAACTTCTTAAAACCGCGGCAGAATACGGGTAGTCAGCAAGTGTGGAGTAATGACTGCATTCTGCAGCAGTGGGGGGGTTTTTTTGGTCTTGTTTCAGAATCTAGGAGGTCTGGTCCTTTCCTATTAGTAATTCTTGAATGAGCTATGGGGAAGTGTCTTCCAGCTCTAGCTCTGGTTTCATTCCTTATGCTCTTGACTTCTTCAGGAGTTAATAGATTACGCTTCTATCTCAGTACCATACTTCGTCTGGTATGTTAATTCAACCTTCTAGAGGTGTTAATTTTATGTTGAAACCTTCAGCTGAAAGCTCGACAAATATCACATAACTTAGTAGAAAATCATGTTCCTTTTGGTAGCAATCAGTCCCAATAAGGCTTTGCGGAAAGGTGCTTATAGAAGCCATAATATGGGGGGAAAATTTTGTAACTACCATTAAACTTTTTTCCTGTTTTCATCTTTGAGGCGGGACGGGGTATTTGGTAGTAGGAGACTATACAGAAGAATTACTGATGTAAGTGAGGTGCGTCACTACAGTAGAAACTATACATTAACTTCATAAATTGAAATTATTAGTGCCTGTAGTTTCATCTGCAAAGTTAATGTGTTCAGATGAGATTTGCCAGACTGCAGACAATCAGCTTGAACTTTATAGCTTGTACACCTTTTTAGTTAGTGGAGATCCAACAACTGGATTTAGGTTGAAATGAGCTGTTTCTGAAATAAACTTGATGGTTTACACCCTCGAAGTATTATGCTCCCCATTGGAGAAATGTTTGCAGGCTGTGGTGAATGCTACCCTTTGTCCAAAGCTGGGCACTGTCCCGACTCAAATTCTTTCAGGTGAAAGTTTGCAGCTGAATTTTTCCAACTCAACCAGCTTGAGATTTTTCAGCCTTCCCAAAGTTTTTTGTATTGCTCTGCCCATTAACGGTTTTATCAATCCAACTGAAAGAATAGTAAGTTGGCAGGGAGTAGAAATAAGCTTTTTGGAAGAGGTGGGAATTGTTTATGCTTTCACCAGTGATACATAGAAATTTTATTTAAGAGCTGTTAATTGTTTTCTTCAAAAAAATGTTTCAGAGCTTTTTGCTCTTTTTATGTAGAGCAAAGACCATTAAGAACACAGTCTGTGTCAATGTGGAGCTCACTGCAGAACAGTGGAAGAAAAAATATGAGAAGGAAAAAGAGAAAAACAAGACACTGCGTAACACCATACAGTGGCTAGAAAATGAACTCAACAGATGGCGGAATGGTGAGATGCAATTATGGTTTTGTTCTGCAAACTTTAGGCAAGATGATAGACACTGAAGTAGTATTCAGGATACCAGAAACTAACTAAGAGCACTATGCAAGACAGTAGTGGGGATATTAAAGCTGGGATAATAAGTTGACATAGGAACTTATTTCCCACTGTAGGAATATTTCCCACTGTACTGCAACTGGAACAACTTCTAATAATCACATGATGGCAAAAATGTCTGGAAGTATATTGGTATTAGGTTCTCTGATGCTTCAAGTACTACGGAACTAGTGTTATGTAGATCCTAAAAACATTATTTTGGAGGAGAAAAAATGATATTAATTGTAAATGCAGAAACTGAGTAAAATTTCCTCTGGTTTGGTTATCTAATTCAAATCAATTTCACAAGATTTTAGTTTAAAACTCAAACATGTTAATAAATGAAAAACCCACCCCAAACCTAAAATTGCTGACAGTACAGAATGTGTGCCCATCTTTTCCTGAATAATTGATGAGTTATTGATTGAAGCGTTTGGCAAAATACAAGTTAAATATGAAGCCCTAAATTCAAAAATGGAGGAACGTAGGTTACACTTGCAGATGTATTCTGGAGTTTGGCAGCTACAGAAGATGATTCTGCAATCTTGTAGGCAACTGCACCACATGCTTGTGTAAATCTCAGAGAAACGGGTTCACTGAAGTAAGTTTAGTGTGATGTGATATTTTTTTTTAATTTTTTTTTTGGTTTTAAATCTTTTCTAGAGGTGGTATGAGGCCGCACCTGAAATGTTAAGTATAGTTCTTCCAGAATATTGACACAAGGTACTGGAGCGTTGAAGAGCCCATACCATCCAAGGACTGCATAAAATGTTTTGTAATAAGGTGCCTGGGGAATTCAGTTTCGTTTACCAGAGAAGTGCCTTGATTAGCGTGTGTGGTATTTATTCTATGCAAAGTTAGTAAAGTGTTCTCATCAGAAAAGGCTTAATGTGCATAAAAGGATAAAAGTGTAACTGAACAAATATATCAAATAAGATGTGAAGCAACTTAAAAGTAAATATGTCTACCTAGCAAAGCAGGCGGCCAAGGGAAAAGAAAGGATCTTCTGTCTTCAGGGAAAGTTAGGTGCCTTTCTAGACGATACAGTTTGACGTGAGATTTGGAGCTCGTAGCAGAGTAACTGGGTGAAATATAATGTTCTGTGGTAAGCGGAAGATAGTTTGGATGATCTAGTGGTCCTTTTTACCATGTAATCATGCAAACTTGATTGCTTACTAACTGTGGAGCAGTATTGTTAGTGGGGAGTACATAATACTTTGCAAGGCTTAATTTGTGGAAAGTACTTCATGCTGACTGTACTAAAACTAAGCATGTTCTTTTCTTTAAGGGGAGACTGTACCAGTTGATGAACAGTTTGACAAGGAGAAGGCCAACTTAGAAGCTTTTGCAGTGGACAAGGATGTTACTGTTATTAACGATAAACCAGCTACCACAATTGGAGTAACAGGCAACTTCACTGATGCTGAGAGAAGAAAATGTGAGGAAGAAATTGCCAAGCTATACAAACAACTGGATGACAAGGTATGTCCTTCTTATTTAATGTAAGACCTCTTGGAAATATATCTTGAACTATATTATATAATGTTTAATTTGTCAGTCTTCATTTGTTAGTACAGCTTGCTTACATATTTGCTGGGAGCGCCTATTCTAATTCTGAAGCTCTGATTAAGAGAAGTCAAAATTGCCTATGTTGTCCTAAGTGAGCATTCTTTCTTAGTTGCTCTCCCTCCTGTGCTAAAACTAATAAAAATGTCCTGAAAAGTAAAGTATCAGTATATAGAAAACATGAAAAAATTGAAATCTAGTTGATTTTCAAGTATTACATCCTTCAAGCTCAGGATCTGTGCATTCCTAAGAGCAAGAAATCAGGCAGAGGAAGCAGGAGACCAGCATGGTTGATCAGGGAGCTCCTGAAAAAGCTCAAGTGGAAGAAGGAAGTTTACAGTACGTGGAAGAAGGGACTTGCCAATTGGGAAGATGACAAGAATGCTGTCAGAGTATGCAGGGTTGAAATAAGGAAAGCCAAGGCCTCCTTGGAATTAGATCTGGCAAGGGATGTCAAGGTCAACGGGAAGGGGTTCTTCAAGTACACTGGAGGCAAAAGAAAAACTAGAGAGAATGTGGGCCCGCTATTGAATGAGACGGGTCCATGGTGACAGACAATGCAGAGAAGGCAGAGTTTCTGAATGCCTATTTTGCTTCAGTCTTCACTGCTCAGGCCAGCCTTCAGGACCCCCAGACTCTACAGGTAACAGGGAGAGTCTGGAGCAAGGAAGACTCTCCCTTGGTTGGGGAGGGTCAAGTTAGAGACCAGCTAAGTAAACTGGATAGTCCATGGGCCCTGATGGGATGCACCCACGAGTGCTGAGGGAGCTGGCAGAGAGAAACCTAATGAAATTCAACAAAGGCAAGTGTAGGGTCCTGCTCCTGGGGAGGAATAAGCCCATGCACCAGTACAGGTTGGGGGCTGACCTGCTGGAAAGCAGCTCTGCGGAGAGGGACCTGGGAGTCCTGGTGGACAACAGGATGACCATGAGCCAGCAATGTGCCCTTGTGGCCAAGAAGGCCAATGGCATCCTGGGGTGCATCAAGAGGAGTGTGGCCAGCAGGTTGAGGGAGGTCATCTTCCCCCTCTACTCTGCCCTGGTGAGACCACAACTCAGGTACTGTGTCCAGTTATGGGTTTCCCGGTTCAAGAAGGACAGGGAACTGCTGGAGAGGGTACAGTAAAGGGCTACAGAAATGATTAGGGGGCTGGAACATCTTTGTTATGAGGAAAGGCTGAGGGAGTTGGGTCTTTTTAGTCTGGAGAAGACTGAGGGGGGAATCTTATCAATGCTTACAAATACTTAAAGGGAGGGTGCCAGGAGGAGGGGGCCAGTCTTTTTTCAGTGGTGCCCAGTGACAGGACAAGAGGTAACGGGCACAAACTTGAACATAGGAAGTTCCATCTAAACATGAGGAGGAACTTCTTTCTTTTGAGGTGGCAGAGCACTGGAAGAGGCTGCCCAGAGAGGTGGTGGAGTCTCTGACTCTGGAGACATTCCAAACCCGCCTGGACGCCATCCTGTGCAACCTGCTGTAGGTGGACCTGCTCTGGCAGGGTAGTTGGACCAGATGATCTCCAGAGGCCCCTTCCAACCCCTAACGTTCATTGATTCTGTGAGAGTTAGGAAGGAAAAATTAATGAGAATCTTGAATGGTATTTCTACTTTCTGGGTGTAGAATGTTCCTACCTGATTGTTTGTAATAGTACTGTACCAGAAGAAGGAAAATAATGAGAAAGCAGGAAAATGAGTAATTTGAAGGCAGTTTTTACCTTCTATGTTAAGCATAATTTGTTTGAACATAATTTTAAATTTAAGTGGTAGTACTGATTTGGAGAGAAAGAAAATTCTTAATTTAATCCTAATTGTTTCTTTGACGTTAAAATAACGTGGAGAAGACTTTCAAAAGCACAGCTTACAAGAGTTTTGTCTTCGAAGCATTGTGTTTTACACATACGTACCAGGTTAAGAGTGTAATGGATCAGCTAGTGAAATTAAAAGGATTATTTTTTTTACTTTTATTGCTTTCACTTGTATAATTGTCTCAGAACATGGAAAAGTTAGATGTGTAACATGTACTGTCTCTTAAATTATTTTTCCTGAGTGGTATTTGTCAGTTTATTGAACACAGTCTTACTTCAACTGCAGGATGAAGAAATTAATCAGCAGAGCCAACTAGTAGAAAAACTGAAAACACAAATGTTGGATCAGGAAGAGGTGAGTTTCCTTCTTGCATCTTTATTTTTGTTTGCCTTTCCTTTCAAGGACTTTGAGATGTTCTGAATAGGTCACAGTTTACGACTAGGGAGTAGAATGGTGGCTTACTACTGTACAGTAGTTCTCTTATTCCTTATCTAAATGCTCTGCCTATTCGTTCCCCTCCCGCTTACACTGAGCTAATGGCTAAGCTTAAACTGGTTTACTTGAACCTTAAGTATCCATTAAGATTGAAGGAATTGAAATATTTTATGCAAAGGCACGGGCAGTTTTCCCCATGCAAAGTTAGCAGTTTGTCAAAACTGAAGGTACCTTGATTTACTGTAAGAAATCTGTTTTAAGGTTTCCTTTTAATCAGTTGCTGTAGAGAGAGAGAGAAGGGGGAGGAGGGAAATGCAATGACCCATAAAGAAAAAGGAAGTATCTATGGGTCACTTCAGACCATACTTGCTAGAATATTCAAACGATTTGTATGCATGTATTGTCAGTGATGTAAACTTAATTAAATGGGGAAAATACCGGTTAATAATGAAATTGTTAATTGCATTTAGCAAAGATATCAGAGAAAATAATTCTCTAGAGCACAAAGATTAGAAAAATAATAATCTTTGTGTAGATGGCAAGAAGGAAATGGGTCGAGGACTCAGGAAGTTGGAGCTACTGTTTGATCTTACTTCAATAAATCTGCCTCTAGCAGTTGTTCGCTTTGTCTAGCTGTTCACTTCAGCAGCTAAAAGTGTGAAAGCACTGGAGGCTCAGTCCCTCACTTGGTGACAATTTCAGACTCGTGACAAGTGTTCAGTGGCTTTTCTGAGAATTTGCAATATTCTGTGTGCATTTCCAGTTGCTGTCCTTATGCATCTTGACTTGTAATCACTTCCATTTTAAAAATATGTTAAAAGCTAAAGAACTATGGATATAGATGATAAATCTAATTGTTCATTATACTCTCACTGTACTTGGCATCCTTATTGCATGATACTAGACATTAAAAATGTAGATATAAGCCATAGTAGTAGCTAAAAGCTTTAATAAGGTTCAACTTATACATGGAATTTTTGTGATGTTTATATGTTGTAATTTTCAATAAATCTCTATCGATGCTGCAGCTTCTAGCATCAACCAGACGGGACCAAGACAACCTGCAAGCAGAGTTGAATCGCCTTCAGGCTGAAAACGATGCCTCTAAAGAGGAAGTGAAGGAGGTGCTACAAGCCCTTGAAGAATTAGCTGTCAATTATGATCAGAAGTCTCAGGAAGTAGAAGATAAGGCAAAGGAATATGAATTGCTTAGCGATGAACTCAATCAAAAATCGGTACGAAAATGGGATAAGAATACTGACAGTCTTCAATGTCACTTTTTTTTACCTTACCTGCATTTCTTGCTTGAAGTCATTTAAAGGTTTTTCACAAGGGAAAATGGGAGCTCAAGTCTAAAACTTTTTTTAGTTTTGGCAAAGGATGATTTCCTAAAACCAGTAAGCTTCAGAAAAGTGCACAGTGAATATTGACCTTGATAGCTCTCGTCTTTTTAGTACCAATGGCATTTTACTACCTGAAGAGTATTCGGAGAAATCCTAGATATCGGAAGCTAACATTTTCATTACATGCTGGTGATCTGACTCCATCTTGTTTGTCTTTTTGGTGCAGTTGGGGTAATCTTCACTTGAGAATTGTTCCTTCCAATCTTGAAATTGCAGTGAGCATGCTACAGCTTTTCTTGAAAGGAATGTGTGTTTGCGTGGTGTATTTATGGCATGTAAAATATAACCTCTCTTGATGCCTTCAAAAATAGGCGTTGATTTTTACTTTCTGAAAGGAGTAGTCCTGAACACGGAGGACATATTCCAAAAGATAGCCCTGGTTAAAATCCAGGTGCAGCATAAATACCATATGCCTCCTCACATAGCTGCATAGTTTCTGAATTGACTGACAGTTTTCGTAGCCAATTATTTGACAGACTTCAGTCAGTTTTAAACAGTTCATACTCTACCCACTATCTTAAAATTCTAAGTACTGGAAAGGATCAGATTGTTTGCTGGCATTGCAGACAAAATATGTGATGGTGCAAGTCTCATTCTTCTCTAATCTTGAAGATGAAAATTGAGTGGGTCTGGTTCTTGTAGTGAATGGATTTTTCAATTTTCGCTTGGTAAGATTTGATTGGATACAATACTGGCATTAAAGTTGATTATGAACAAGATTATGAAACCTCTCTTTAAACTTGTAAGTATTTTGAGTTGAGTAATCTTTAGGGGTAGCTCACATCACTTTCAGGTTGGCTGAAAGTCAGATGATCTCTGGTCTTGCTATTATGAGCAGCATTTAAAATTTGGTGGAATAGGTTAGCTGGTGTGCGTGTATGATTCTGAAGCGTGTGGGTTAGGATTTTTTGGTTGGTTTTTTTAGTTTGTTTTGATGTTTATACATAGTTTTATATTGGTGTACAGATAATCAAGTGATTCCAGATATTGTAACTAATGTCCATTAAGTGTCATGAATAACTCAATCCACGAGAAAGCCACAACTGTTCTGAGATGTAAAATTAAGACGTTTCAGGGTCCTTGGTCTGTCACGCCTAACCCATGCAGTGGCCATCCTTCGGCGTCACTGGCTGAAACTTTCCTGCTGTAAAACTTCTGCATTTTTTTTGAAACTGGCGAACAGATGACTTCTGAGTATGCAAGCTGCTGAGCTGCAGTGATTACGAGCACAGCAGCTCGAACTAGCTGAAAAACTGCTCTAAAGTAAATGTAGTGGTTATGAACTCTCCAAACTAGGTGCCGTTTTTTGATTTGCAAGTAGGAAAGAGTTAAGAGCTGTGTGGGTAAAGATGAAATTATTTTCCTTTATCATAATAGGGTGGAAAGTGTTTGACTTATTGTCCATGTACCTATTTTCTATAAATGCAGTCCTCTGCAATATTTAACCATATAAAACCGAGCGCTGTTTAGCAATATTGATGTGAATTTTGTTGTAAGGTTATATTTTGTGAGTTGAAGGGTGCTTTTTATTTTTTTCCGCCAGAAGAAATACTGTTACTCTAGGACTTCTAATTTTTTTACTATATGGTGTATTCACATAGGTTGATACCAGTCTGGTTTTAGACATAAAAATGGGACGTTTCACTAAGCAACCATGTGGTGTTGTATGTAAATAAGTAATACAAAAGTAGCTCTAAAAACAAGAGTGTGTTTTGTTTATTAAAGCGTGGCTTCTTTTACCGTAGGTCACTCTAGCTAGTATAGATGCTGAGCTTCAGAAACTTAAAGAAATGACCAACCATCAGAAGAAGCGAGCGACAGAGATGATGGCCTCCTTACTAAAAGATCTTGCGGAGATAGGAATCGCAGTAGGAAATAATGATGTCAAGGTAAGAATTAGTGCAATTTTTAATGCCATGTATTAGACACATACATTATGGATAGGTGGTGTCAGTTTTCTTAGTACAGTAAAAATAATCACTGTAGAAAGCCTCATTTATATTAATAAACTGGGCATAAGCTTATCCCTTGCTTATGCTGTGATTTATCAGGTCCCAAACAGAATTTGATTATGCAAAGTTAAGGAAGAGCAGGTATGATTATTTTTTTTAATGAAGTAGTGTTTTCATTCATACTATTAAACTGCCATATGAAATGGTCATAATCAACAGCATCCTCAAAATCTAATGCTGACCTACAATGGCAATCAAGATGTTGCTTATTAAAAATGGAACAAGGAACTGAAGTAAAAGATAAATCTAGGAGATCAGCGTAGGACAAGCATGTAAGCAGTGTTAGAAATCTATAGTGAACTGTATTCCCACTTCAAGTGACTAATTACCTTTGTGCAAACTTCTAAATAATCAGAAAACTTAAAAGTTATGTTTTGGTGTGTAAATGCTCTGATTATCAGTCGAGGCAGGGGACGTGTGCTGGGCACTAAGTTTTGCTCCAGCTCATCTTTAATTCTGTTTCATTGTCTGAGCTTTCTAAATGTGTCATTCCACGCTTTTCAGCAGCCTGAGGGAACTGGCATGATAGATGAAGAATTCACAGTTGCGAGACTGTACATTAGTAAAATGAAATCAGAAGTAAAAACAATGGTGAAACGTTGCAAACAGTTAGAAGGCACGCAAGCAGAAAGCAATAAGAAAATGGAAGAAAATGAAAAGGAGCTGGCTGCCTGCCAGCTCCGTATCTCACAGGTAGATGTTTCTTTACACTGTACTTATTAAATGGTTTTTTTTAATTCATTAACCTGGGGGGGAAGGGGGAAGCTGCAATTTTTTCTTGGCACCTAACAAAGTACATTGTGATTGAACAGCCGTAAGACTCAGCTGTATCCTCAATACTGGATACAGTTTGGATGCTTCTGAGTAATTGTGTGACAGGATGTCAGTTTCTGCAATGTGTCTGTAGCCTGATGTTGCTTTTGTAGCGTTTGTATGAAATACTAGGGTCCCTATGTTCTCCGTCACAGGATGCTTTACAAATACGAGTCTTACAGAAGCAGTGGCTAGTGTGCATTCCGCCTACTAGTGCTGCAAGTTGGAAGTGGGAGAGGTAGCAATGGCACAGTAAGATTACAGTAGGCATGCAGAGCAGATTAAATTTACTTCTAATGTGAGAAAGGCCATTTTAATGCAATTGTTAGAAAAGATCAGTAATGTGACTTCTAAAACTCTGAAAATTGTGATCTACATATGTGATTTAATTTTTCTATGTTTTGTTTTACATTCAGTAGTCATCTCTTTTTAAATTGGGAGATGTGTATTTCAGTGCAGTCTTCTAAATACAGTGGGACTGTCTTGCCCCTGATAATATTTAACATTCAAGCCATCTCTTCTTCCAGCCAAAAATGTATTTCATTCCAATCCGGAATAAAGACATTGTCTTACAGGCTACGTTACAGATCTACTTGAGTGGTCATACTCTTCTTAAAGTTTAGTTGGCACCATTTTTGTTTTGAGATCAGGTTACTTGTTTAAAAATAAGTATCAACTGTTTATGCAGCTGTAATTCCATGTTACCTAGTTGCAAAGTAAATGAATCTTTCCATTCTACAAGCATGAAGCGAAGATCAAGTCATTGACTGAATATCTTCAGAATGTGGAACAGAAGAAGAGGCAACTGGAAGAGTCTGTGGATTCTCTTAACGAAGAATTAGTTCAACTCCGAGCGCAGGGTAGGAATTGCCTCTGTACACTTCACTTACCACCACCACCACCACCATTTTAAGTATATAGTGATAAATAAGAAATTGTTCTGTTCTATTTAGATTGAAGGGCAGAGCTATAGAATACGTTTTTGCTACTGAATATGTAGAATTAGTCAACAAGAGATTATGTTTGCTGTTTGGAAGAACTGCTATGGATAGGATTAAATTCAAGATGTTACCGATTCAATTGATCTTTTTGATGAGAGGAGCTCTTTTCCAGATTTTAAGGTGTTGGGGAGGGAAGGGGGAATTAACACCATCTTCCCTGTAGTTGCCTAGTTACCTGGCTGAAATGTGTTTTCTTTTCTCTCTTCTGTCCCTACTAGAAAAAGTCCATGAGATGGAGAAAGAACACTTAAATAAGGTTCAAACTGCAAATGAAGTCAAGGTAAGTTAATTTCATTGAGTTTTTTTAATTAAAAAACAAAAATTAAGTATGGAAACTTCTTAAAGCACATACATAATGCATACTTCTTTTTTCTAATAGCAAGCTGTGGAACAGCAAATTCAGAGTCATCGTGAGACACATCAGAAACAAATCAGTAGCCTAAGAGATGAAGTTGATGCAAAGGAGAAACTTATCACTGAACTTCAAGAGTAAGCACTTGTCATTATTTTGTTAGTGCCAAATGTCTCTGGACTGTGTGAGTACAGAAGCGTAGTGTGGCGGGAAGGAAGTGGCAAGGGTTTCCTCAAGCAGCGTCTTTCTAACTTGCACTGCTTTACCAAATATTGTGTCTGACAGGTTCAGCTGATGTAATATTTATTTTCTGTGTCTAGCCAAAACCAGAAGATGATGCTTGAACAGGAACGTCTTAGAGTTGAACACGAGAAGTTGAAAGCAACCGATCAGGAAAAAAGTAGAAAACTGCATGAACTTACGTAAGTGATAATCACACGTAAACCAAATCTGTGGGGGAACACTTAACTTTAAAAAAACTAGTGACCTAATATGATGAAGTGGCTCTTACTGTATGATATGGTCACTAAAGAGAGAGGCTCCAGAGCCTTCTCGAACTTAACCTTTTTTGAAACCTTTTCACTGCCTTAATATTTAAAATTGGAAGTAAAATGATGTAAGATATGAAGGCCACAACTTTTTCTTTGCTAATATGCTATAATTCGGAGCAATTAACTTTCCAATTTGTAGCTAAGTATGGCATGCTCTAAGACTGGAAAAGGCTTGTAACAGTTCCCTTATTCTTTTCCCCCTGCCCCCCCGCCCTGCTTCTTCTGTTCCCATACTCTCCTTTTTTTTTTTCCTATTCTTGTGTGATTTAACTAGTTAAGTGGTTCTAACTGGCTGATTCTTGAGATTAAACACTGAGTAACTAAATACAGTGTATTAGTGAATTAGAGACTGAAAAGCTAATGCAATAATTAGATTTGAATTCTGCTAGCAGGTCGGTATCCAAGGCTCAAGCTGAAAACCAGTTCTCAACTTCTAGAAATCTGGCCATAATCACTGGGAAATGTTTCTAGTGTCAGTAGCGACCCCTAGCATATGTGATTTTCTTTACAGAAGTTAGAACTACATTATACTTAGAACTTTTTCAAAAGTACATGCTTTTTGGCCATGTTTAAAAATGCATTGTGGCTTTTGGGTTTTTATCATAGATTTTGAAACAGAGGGACCTGATTGGTCTGTACTGGTAACTAATAAGCAACACTTTTTTCTTTTTCTTTTTTTTGCCTTACTGTGAAATACAATGTTGGTTTAAGTGACTAAAATTTTTAACAATACTCTGATGGTGTGAATCCATCTTACTCTGATTTGTAATCATTGTGGCATGTAAATAAAAGTTACGTTAGTTGCAGTAGGTTTTGTTGTCTTGTAGCATTTGATATACATAGCATGTTGTTGCATCTTAATTCAGTTTGCAGGCTAAACTGTGTATAGCATTGATCCCTTAAAGGTACTTGCTATATTAGAAACTTTCCTCCACAATGGACTTGTAAAGAAACATTAAAAATCAGTTTGGTTATCTGTGTCCTCCCCCAGCCTTTTTGAATCCAGTTACTTTCCATGGTATGTCATAAGTATGCATGGCAAATGACAGCCCAGAAACAATGCAGATTATTCACATTTTATTCCTTTTTTTTTTAAATTTTATTTGTTTTATATACTTAGTTGTCCAAGATGCCTGGAATTACATTTCCAATGAGGTCTGGAAAGTGGATAGGTTACTGAGATATTCCTTAAGATATTTTATTACCTCAAATATTTAATCATTTTGCAAGTCCAAATTCCTTTCCTGTATCCTGTTGTCTTAGTAATTGCTCTGCCTTCTAATTCTGAGAGATAACATTAGCAGTGCAGTAAATGCTTTCATGTTAAATAGGAAGGCAGAATTTCTGTGAAGTGATAATCAGTAGGTTGTATTCCTGTGAACTGAGATTGTTGTTTATGATGCTAGCTTTGGCAAAGGTGTTGGGGGTGATGTGGTAGAACAAAACACAGGAAAAAATCCTTAATCTTGTCATCTCAGCTGGTCAGAGATAAGAACAACTGTAGGACATCATCTCCCCATATATTCAAAATGAACATGACTTGAAGCACCTTTCTTTAGGGACATGGTTTAGTGGTGGACTTGGCAGTGCTAGATTAATGGTTGGATTTGATCTTAAAGGTCTTTTCCAACCTAAATGATTGATAGAATCATAGAATGGTGTAAGTTGGAAGGGATCTTAAAGATCATCTCGTCCCATGGGCAGGGACCCCTCCTGCTAGACCAGGTTGCTGAAAGCCTCATCCAACTTGGCCTCGAACACTTCCAGGGATGGGGCCTCCACAACTTCCCTGGGCAACCTGTTCCAGTGCCTCACCACTCTCAGAGTGAAACATTTCTTCCTAATATCTGTTCTAAATCTACCCTCTTTCAGTTTGAAGCCATCAACCCTTGCGCTGTCCCTACATGCCCTTTTAAGAAGTCCCTTTCCAGCTTTCTTGTTGACCCCCTTTAAGTATTGGAAGGCTGCTGTAAGGTCTCCCTGGAGCCTTCTCTTCTCCAGGCTGAACAACCCCAACTCTCTCAGCCTGTCTTCGTAGGAGAGGTGCTCTAGCCCTCTGATCATCTTCGTGGTCTCCTCTGGACCCGTTTCAACAGGTCCATGTCCGTTCTATGCTAGGGGCTCCAGAGCTGCACACAGTGTTCCAGGTGGGGTCTCACGAGAGCAGAGTAGAGAGGCAGAATCACCTCCCTCAACCTGCCAGCCACACTGCTTTTGATACAGCCAAGGATGCAGTTGGCCTTCTGGGCTGCGAGTGCACATTGCCAGCTTATTTTGAGCTTCTCATCCACCAACACCCCCAAGTCCCTCTCCTTAGGGCTGCTCTCAATCCATTCTCCACCCAGCCTGTCTTTGTGGATGGGGTTACCCTGATACATATGCAGGACCTTGCACTTAGCCTGGTTGATCTTCATGAGGCTGACACAGGCCCACCTCTCAAGCCTGTCCAGGACCCTCTGGATGGCATCCTTTCCTTCCAGCGTGTGGGCTGCTCCACACAGCTTGGTGTCATCGGCAAACTTGCTGAGAGTGCACTCAATCCCAACACCCATATCGCCAACAAAGATGTTAAATCGTACTGGTCCCAGTACTGAGCCCTGAGGACTCAGTACTCAGTGATGTACTCCTCAGTGATGAGGAGCACCACTCATCACTGCTCACCACTTGGACATTGAGCCATTGACTGCAACTCTTTGAGTGCGACTGTCCAGCCCATTCCTTATCCACCAAGTGGTCCATCAATGAAGTACATGCCTCTCCACTTTAGGGACCACAGGCCACGTGGGATTCTATGATTCTATTCTAGAAGCTTACAGTTTATGCGTCTGAATGTACTTGGTTGTATTATTTCAATATTACAAGTACTTCCCTTCTTTCCTCCGGCAACTCCCCCACTCCCACCTCACCCCACGCGGATTTCTGAGTGTGGTTTCATCTGTTGGTTACATGACTAATTGAGGACTTCAACTGAAAAACATTTTTCATTTGTACCATGGAGTGTTTATTACTCTAGTCTCCTAAAACATTAAAACTTCCAATTTTGCTCAGATGTTTCACTGAATTTATTCTCTTTTAGGGTTATGCAGGACAGACGGGAACAAGCGAGGCAAGATTTAAAGGGCTTGGAAGAGACTGTGGTAAGATAATCAGAATATGTTCCAAAGCAAATGTCAATACTTGCTTGCTTTTTTTCTCCACCCCTTCCCCCCCGCACCTTCAGATTTTTGTTTTGTTTTGTTTTTTTTTAAGTTTTTGATTCCTTGTCCTTAACTGTAGGCAAAAGAACTTCAGACTCTTCACAATCTTCGGAAGCTGTTTGTTCAAGATCTGGCTACTAGAGTGAAAAAGGTAACATGGTGCTGTAGTGAAACTTGCCATTTCTGAGAATGCTACATAAATTTCAGTTTAGAAGTAAATTAGCAATTCATCTTTATGCAGTGTAATTTTTCTTAATATGCAAGTTCAGATTTGTACTTGGCCTCCTCTCTCCCTCCCCATGCTTTTGTTACTGCAGAGTGCTGAGATTGACTCGGATGATACAGGAGGCAGCGCTGCACAAAAACAGAAGATTTCCTTCCTTGAGAATAATCTTGAACAGCTTACAAAGGTTCACAAACAGGTACAATGAGGCTCAATTTCAAGTTTTAATGAAAAACCAACTACTTGAGGTGCATTAATATAGATGTGACTGAATGCATATTGGTCATGAAGTAACTGTTTTATAATTTAATACCTCTACATCTTGAATGTGTCTCAATATAAAACAATAGACTAAAGTTTTCCTATAAAGTAAATTAATAGCTTTTTAAAGTGCACGTGGGTATGTAACAGAATACCTGCATTTAAACTGAAGAACATCCAAGTTAGTGTTTGGAGTTAGCATTTCAGTGTAGGGGATGCTTGCCTGTCTCCGACTGAAAAAGAATGTAGACTTTAAGTGCCTGTGTTGGGTAGCATGTTCTTCCACAGTAACTGATTTTCAAATTATAATCTTACCAATGAACTACTAGATTTACTAAAAGCTTAAAGAAAGATAATGTAGTAGCCCTACTGCTTTGCCTGTTTAGGAGCAGAGGGGTGTTTGGTTGGCTCCCCCATAAAGAGAGATTCCAAGAAAATAATCAATTCTGTTTTTGTAGCTGGTACGTGATAATGCAGATCTTCGCTGTGAACTTCCTAAACTGGAGAAGCGACTTAGAGCTACAGCTGAAAGAGTTAAAGCTTTGGAGTCTGCACTGAAGGAAGCCAAAGAGAATGCTTCTCGTGATCGCAAACGGTATCAGCAAGAAGTAGATCGTATAAAGGAAGCTGTAAGATCCAAGAATATGGCCAGAAGAGGACACTCTGCGCAAATTGGTTCGTAAAGAATCCCTTGCCCCATAAAGCTTCATCTGTCTCCTGATTTATTTTTTTATCCTTTTGCACATATGCATCTTTCAACCCTAGTTGAAACTGCATGCGTGAACATGGTGTATTTTCTACCATGAGTTATATTTTGGTTAATAGGCTGTAAGCGTGTGTGGGTGGTGGTGTATGGTTGGTTGGGGTGGTTATTTATTTATTTTAAATGGGTCTTTTCCTGGTAGCTGGAAAGGCTTTCCAACCTAGAATTCTAGCCTGAATGTGTGTTCCATTTCCTAGAACAAAACAATACGCTGAATGTGAGTCTCAAGCTGAGGGCCAAGAAGGGTGTGTGGCCTGCGGAGGACTTAACTGTGCCTATTACATTGCTGTAGAAGTAACTGTGTGTTCCAGCCTTTTTGTTGTCCTGTGTCAGGACTTCAGTAACCAATACACTTATATTAAATGCGAACGCAGCTGAAATGAGCGTTGCAGTTAAACTCTGCTCATAGTCTGTAGGTCTGCAAAGAGCTGTTGCACAATAAAGTAATAATTTTTTTTCTTGGTCACTTCAAGTGGCTGTAAGACTGGAGGCCGTAAGACAGTTTCTTTCCTGTCTTATCTTTCTCTTAAGTGGTCTCCAAGAAGACAAACAGAATTCTCTAGTGAGCTTTGCAGAAGTACAAAGCCTCTTGTGCTTAGATGTCTAGTTGAACTATAGGCAGGTCTTACTAGAGATCAGCTTGTTATAAGGCAGAACTTGAGAAGTGTTTCTCGGATGCATTTGCTACCTGTAGGTACTTTATATCCACTCCTACCTGCTGAAACTTTAAATGCCTCTGTTTCATATTACAGAACTTTGTAAAGTCATGCTGTTGTGCGTGTCCTGTTAAGAGCTAGTGCAAAACTGATTGAAAATATAATTTGTGTGTCAGAGCGTTTGCAGCTTATGAATTACCTGTCAAAACTACTGGGTTTGAATTCAGTAATAGAACAAGTTTTATTTTTACATGGTAGTAAGTTGATGAAGCAGTGTTACCTATGGAGTAATCAGTACACAGAACCACTTGCAGAGCAGAGTAACTAGTGGCTTATTAGTCAAGTAGATGTGGGAAATACAGCAGGATATAGTGGTTCCCTACAGGAACATAACCCTCATGAAACTCCGTCTAGCGATATGTCTTATTTGAGTTCTTATTGCCTAGAAATAGGACTCTTAGAGGGAAATACATTAGATGGAACAGGTAATACATGTGAAGATAATCATTATGAAAAGCTTTGCTAGCTTTAATTCTAAGAGAGACAATAAAAGCAAAACCTTGTCTATTTTTCAGGACTTGTTATAGTTGATGCTAATCTGTTAGGTTCTCAGAATGCCATCTCCTAAATTTGTTTTCTTATCCAAAGTGCCTTCAATTTTGATTATTACGTTTGGGATACTGTAAATTAAAGCATTAGTAAATTTGAATAATCAAGGTAAAATTGTGATGTATATATTTGTAACTCGTGCTTCTTTTCATGCAGCTAAGCCTATCCGTCCTGGCCAGCATCCAGCAGCTTCTCCAACTCATCCAAGTGCAATTCGTGGTGGAGGTGCATTCACTCAGAACAGCCAGCCAGTTGCACTACGTGGAGGTGGAGGACGGCAAGACAAAGTGTAAGTTTGTCCTGTAGGACTTTTAAATGCATGATTAAACCACTTCGTATTAGTTTTATTACAGTTCATTCTGTGCATAAAATCACTTGAATAATCAGATTAACTTCTTTTTTTATAGAATTTTATAGTTAGAGGAACAGTATACATGTGCATCTGACTAATACTGATGCTGGTTTTGTTACAAAACTGGTGTTTGTTGTAAAATGATAGTTCTGCTGGAGTAGGACAAAATGTGAAAACAGTCAACTGGAGATAGTTACCAATCACAGCCAATAGCTGCTGTTTGGGAAAGGAGGGGGCAGTTTAAATTCTTTTGGATTGCTAGTATCTTTTTAAATACGGTTTTCTTCAGAAAACATTCAGTGATGAAATAAAAAGTTACCTTATTCTTAAATATTGCTTATTTGCTGTTCTTACTACAATTGCACGCTGCTTCACGTGTAAGTAATTTGGAAGTATTTTAACAGAAGAATTCATGTCTTCATCTGGTAAATTTAAAGTGTTAGCCTCATTAAAATACAGTTACAGGAATTGAAATCAGTATGTGCTTACTTGAAAATGCCTCTAATCTCCTAAGTAATTATATGTAGTCTGGTATTTAATATGTGTAAGTTGGTTACAGAATCACGTCTGTTAACATCAGCATTATAGTTGGTCTGTTGGTCACCTAACAGTAATGCTTTGCTGCCGCCTGTGGCATCATCTTCACTTTTGAGCAGTCACATAAATGCCTTCTAGGCATTCCTTTAGTTAAGGTTATTTGCATGTTCAGTTTGAAAATACTCCGAAAATGATTGTGTGGTGCTTGATTCTTGGGCGCTTCTCTTTTGAAGGGCTCCAGAGCAGCTTACATTAATCTTGTTTCCATTTGTTTCTTTTTATTAGCTCACTGACTTTTCAAAGCTTTTTCTCCAATTTAGAGAAAATCAGATTGTAGTACTAGTTAGGGTGCCCAGTAACGTTCAATAGTGTCTCTTGGTAAATAAGAGGCTGAAGTGGTATGTACTTTAACCTTTTCCTTGAATGAGGAATTTAGCATGATGTTGCCTAGAATTCTAACTGAAGAAAGCCTATTTAGTCTCACACTTCTCTAAGAGTACTTACAGTAGTTGATATGTTCAGCAATAAATAACTAGGTTTTGAGCCTGCATCTTGCTTTGGAGAAGAGCATTCGCTGTTGGTCCTGGAAAATTTAAATAGGAGATTTAGCGCTTTGACTTTTGGACTATTTGTACGTAAATCATGAAGGAGTGGAAAATTGCTACACCTTTTTAAAAGACAAAGCACAAAAACTCCAATGTAATATGCCTACACAATCCCTTAAGCAGTTGTAAAGCTTTCATATAATTCTTCTAATGTCAGCACGTTACCTATAGAACCAAGCAGAGTAGCACTTAAAGGCAGAGAGAGGTCACAATTCATTCCAACTTTCCTGTCTTCTTTTTGGAAGAACCTGTACGTTATGGAAGTAAGGAACAAAACTTTCTTGAACTTTATTTTACCAATAAATATTAATTTGTTCTGAGCTTGTGAACACTCAGGTAGCCAGTATTATTTTTCTCCGTAGTAATGTCTGTTATGCTTTCTGTTACATTTTGTTTACATTTTGTTTTGTTACCTTTTTTTTAATGTCTGTTACCAGCTGAACTTCAGGTTAGAGAAGAACTTTAGGTACAGTAGGAACATGATGTACTCTTTTACATTTGGTGACTGCCATATAACAAAGTATTTTGGAAACATTAAAGAAATACAGAGATGGTAAATTGTTATTTCCCTATGCAAATCAAACTTTTAGGATGATTAATGCCCAATGATCTCGTCATCCACATTTCATCTTCTCAAAAGAGCAAAGTCAAAACTTTGCAGCAGCTGGTAGGTAGTATCCTGACAGTTCTCACTGGCCTGGGAAAGTAGCAATGGTCATGGGAAATGGAGCTGGAGCTGGGTTATAATTGGTTTGTGTTTGTAATGTTTACTCCATTAAGGCAATTAAGATTGGATTCCCAGTCAGTTTATCGTGCTGTAAATTTGTCGGTAACAGCCAGCATTCTTTAAATGCTTTGCATTGCCTAATTTCTTATTCTAAAGCAAATGTTTTATTTGCAGTTATCTAAGTGGTCTAAGAATTGGTCTCTTAACAGGCTATGTAAATAGTGAATATGGTGCACTGTAAATGTAAATAACAGCTTTTTTGGCGTATGAGGTACAAGCACTTAACTCTGTTATTTTTTTTATTTACAGTTGCTGAAAAGTAAATACAGTGTGCGGAGGATTGGATATCATGTAGAGGGAGTCATTCCATGACAATAATCTCTCCCTTTGGGGACTGTAGGATTATTTTTTGAAAATGTATAAATTATACCTGGCCTGTACAGCTCTTCCCCCTTCTACAAATTCTGCTAACTGATTCCCAAAAAAACCAAACTAGAGTGCAATTTTGGCGTCTTGAAAAATGACATGTTACTTAAAGTGTAGCTCTGCTCATTACACAGTCTGTCTTTCATGTCTTAAATTTAGTCTGCACTGTGCCAACCTGAATGTACGTTGAGAAAAATCTTAGTTCAAATTTTCTAGCTTAATTTGTGTACATCTTGTTGTCTTAGGGAATGTGCGACAGTGTTTAAGTATACTTTCATTTTTATCACTTCACGTAACACTACGTGTCCCACTGAATTAGAACGGCACTCTACATTACAGTTTTCTTTTTGGAATGCTACATAGAGCATTGGAACTAAATTTATTTGTACAGTGTAAGAATACTGAAGTGTGCTTACGACAACTGCCATAAGGCACTGCAATCGCTACACCACAGAACTAAAGAGTTCAATATGAACAAGGCTGTTTAACTGTTATCTGATTAAATGCCCGTTTATCGGGTAATTTAGAATTAAATATTGTACAGTAATAAGAGTAAACCTAAGTTTACAAAAAAAAGACTTTGGCAATGGATTTTCCCATCTGTCCTGTTCTTGATTCTATACACAGTACAGTCTGGTGGAGTGAAAACATTCTGCTTCATTCTGATGAGCCTGTCTATCCGTTTGTCTGTATCTGTGATGGTTCACTTTTGCTATTTTATAATAGTGAAATGAGCGCAATCTAAAATTCAACTTAATATTCCACTACGCACACAGTACTGGAATTTTTGGCTAAAATTTTAACTTTCAATTAAAAAATTTTTTTCAGCAACTGGCCAATGAATTCAGATACACTATTAAAGGATACAACTTTTTAAAACTGCTGGATCTGGAAATCCCAGAGACATGTGTTTAAAAAAAAAATAATAAAGTGCTACCCTGAATTGTATTTGTAATCCATTTGTAAGTAGGTATATGAAATGTCCAAAGTAGTAGTTGTTGAATATTTTTCTTCTCTTTGCAATAAAGTCCTGTTAAAGTGGCTAACAAAATGAAACTGGTTTTTTTTTTTTTTGGGTTTTTTTTTGGTTTTTGAGCTCCCAATACTCCTACTGAGCTGAATCTGGGTTTTAAAATTTTATAGTATAATTTGCCTAACTTATTCATAGGGTTTAGCCACTATAATTTTTAGAACAGCTGCCTTCTGGATAGAAATTAGTTACCAGGTCTTTGAGAAAGAAGATACTTTAATCTTACTGAAAGGATTTTAACTTTCCAGACTGGGTTGGTACCACTTTGTGTGCTGGCTTGAAATTTTTGCTGGGTATTCATCAGTTATTGTGGTAACAGTAGAGACTCTACCACTGTTTAGACAGCAAATCACTTTCAACTTTTATATTATAAATAGACAAAATATTTATATTAGGATGGAGTGTAGTCGGATTTTAGACCTTGAACCACTTTTTTCTATATCTACAGTAGTCTGAATTTTTAATAGTTTGATTTTTTGGAAAGGTTGAGTGTATCGGTTGGAAATCTCACTATTTTGGAGTTCTCAGCTTTTAAGACTGTTTTGTGTTTTGTTTTTTTTTTTTTTTTCATTAAGACTGTCAAACACTCCAAACCTGCAGTTGTTTTAGAGCACGATTAAAGACAGCACACTGAGGAAAGAAAAGGAACAGCAAACTATTTTGAATTAAATTTCTCTTAACAGAAACAGCACTGTCCATTATCTTTCTCAATGTTAACTACAGGTTTTCAGACCTTTGTTTGTTAATATGCAATCATAAAAACAAAAAAACCCCACTTTCTTTAAATTACATTCAAATGAAGCAGGATTTTTTTCTCATGCCTGTGAATGGGGGTTTCATTCCTGTAGGTAATTATCATAGGTTTTGGTGCTGAAAATTGCTGTGGTAAAAAAAAAAAAAAAAAAGTAACTAGTCTGTAGCTCAGTGTACATCAACTTTTTATATTTAAACTTTTTTTTATTTTAAACCTTTTATGAAGTTTACCAAGAACTGCCTCTTAAAATGTTAAAAAAAAAAAATAAAAAAAGTTAAAAAAATAAAAAACCAACAACCAAACAACCAACCACTTTTTTTTTGTTTTCTGGTTTGGCTGTCATAAGTCAGCCAGACAGGACAATTACTGTTTTTTGTAAATTAAAATATGCAGTCTATACGGGAAATGTTCAACACTGCTGTTTCAACTTGCAGTCTTTGAATGGTTCTTATTTTTATGTTCCTCTAGATCATATTTTTTAAAAGATGGTTTAGGATAGGAACTTGGTGAAATAATATTTATTTCTGGTGAACAACTAAATTATTTACATAACTTAAATGCTGACTCACTACTGTGTGTAACTCTAAATTTGACATGAGAGGACAAGTCTACCTGTGGAATATGATTTAACTTCAGTACACTTAAGATGCATTAAAACAATTGGTTTGGGGAAGACGCCATATAGTTTTAACTTACCTGCATGCTGTAAATGTATTTGTGTTTAAATAAAGAGAAGAAAAATCTTTGAACTTTGTGCGTTTATTCAGTCTCTACACCTGCTTGTTAAATTGTCTCCATATAATATTTTTCACTTGATGGGTTTCATGACCAGTTATCTTTATGTAAATGATGATCATGTGCTGTCTCTAACCTCTTATTCCAGTGTTTGCTAATACCAAGTAAGCTTTCCCACACACAAATAGTCTTTGTCTTCAAAAGATTGTTCATGATAGAAAAAAGCACACAAACAAAAAACCCTAAACCAAACAAAAGATGAACAAAAAAAAAACCCAAACCCCAGCAGTTGATGCCCGTGGAAATATTCAGAAATTGATTATGGGCACAGTATGGCAGAATCTGAACCCCTTCAATCTGGGATTACTTTGACCTCTCCCAAAGGCATGCCCTCAACGTAGTTCTTAAATGTGCCAACTTAATAGCCATTTTTAATGGCTTCTCTTGTGTGTGTTTTGGTTTTTTTAAACATCAACTTCCCTCCTATCTGTCTTGGACACACTAAGTGACGCATGTGTAAGAATTCTCCATTCTGCTTTGGCACAGGGCGTGGATGTGGGCGTCCTTTCTCTCCAAGGAGAGATTTCCTCTTTTGCTCAAAGCAGCTGTTTTGTTTCCAGTGCACTGTTGTCTGTCTTGGTATTTAGCTGCTTTTCAACAACAGACCTGAAAAACAAGCCCTAAAGCCCTCACCAACAACCCCAACCCTCCTCTTCTTGAGGTATATCTGCAGCTAGTTAGTTCTCAGTTGTAATTGGGAGTTAGACCTGCAAGACTATTGCTACATCCTATTCATCAAAGGATTTCTCTTTTTTTTTTTTTTTTTTTTTCTTGAACGGTTGCGTTCTAGAGCTAAGTTGAAGGCAGATTAGAGACAACTATACTTTCTTCTTTCCAGGAGCAGAAAGAAATTTAAGAACTAGAGGAGGTTGCCTTAATTCAGGCCTACTGGCCATCAAGGAACCATAGATGCACTTAGATTCCACACTTACTCTTTAAACTGAAACTTTGCAATGGAGCAGCGTGGATGCTGATCAAGGGTTTGGGCGCATGGTGTGTGTTTGATACAGTTCCTGAGCAACCTAAAGCCCAATCGTAAAGGCTTTTTGAGATGACAAAGTGTTTTATCTGCTTTGGGATGTGCAAAGAGCAGGTGCCTGCTTGCAGCGGTTCAGCCTGCACGTTACAAATTCTGAAAACTGCCACTTCATCCAAAGCACCTGATGCCTCTGGAATTTTCATCTTGAGCTGTAGCTGCTTTATGTACTCCCAGTCTGCCAGTGAAGGAGGGAAGTGAAACGAACGTCTCCTGTCCTGCCATTCCGACAGAGCAAATGGCTGGTTTGGTTCAGACCGAGAGCTCGCCTACCTAAATCTGTCTCCAGAGGTGCTGGATCTATGGCTTGCCCAGAAAATCAGTCAAACGTGACGATTCCTCTCAATAGCCTCCTCTACCTGAGTCACCTCAGGGGCTGGCCCAAGTACAGTGTGAGTTGTCTGTATGGTGATGCTCAGAGTTCTGCTTTTATCCACGTGCTTGGACCATCGTCTTTGGAATCCCAGTAAACTTGTTTTGGGTTCAGTCGGAAGGGAATTCACGTGAGTTACCACTTGCTTCATGAAGCGCTCTCATTTTTTCAACTTGGCTTCTGTGGATTTGGTGACCCCATGTTCTTGTTTCAGAGAGATTAATCCCTTTCCAATGTTTCTGTGCCACTTGGATTTTTGTAGACCTCTTCTCTCTCGTTATGAAGGCTCATTTTCCTTTCCCAGTAATCTGTAACAGTTGATTCTGCTTTTTCTGAGTGCTATTGGACTGATGTTTTTTTAATGGAGCGAACTAGTTAATTCATCCACGGGTCCTGAAGGAGCTGGCGGACCAAGTTGCGAAGCCACTTTCCATCATATTTGAGAAATCGTGGCAGTCTGCTGAAATTCCTGTGGATTGGAAAAAGGGGAACATAACCCCGATATTCAAGAAAGGAAAAAAAGAGGACCCAGGAAACTATAGGCCAGTCAGTCTCACCTCTGTGCCTGGCAAGATCATGGAGCAGATCCTCCTGGAATCTCTGCTAAGGCACATGGAAAATAAGGAGGTGATTGGAGACAGCCAACATGGCTTCACCAAGGGCAAATCCTGCCTGACAAACCTGATGGCCTTCTACGATACTGCCACGAACTTGGTGGACAAAGGCAGAGCAAC
>VZSF01007519.1:1700861-1729397 GCA_013398295.1 Chionis minor | reverse complement strand
CTGTAGTCAGAGGTGTCCCTGCCCATGGCAGGGGGGTTGGAACTTGATGATCTTTAAGGTCCCTTCCAACTCTAACCATTCTATGATTCTATGATTTAAGGTTGCAGTCATCTTCTGGATAATTTTCTCAGAAAATGATTTAGCTAAATTTACAGTTTTGATATATAAATATATATATATAAAAGCATAAAGGAGGCATAGATTTAAATCTACCAGTACAGTTATGTAAAAGAAAAGATCTAGGGAAGAAGAAATTGCATCTGTAAAACTGCTCAATAATGAGCTAATCTGATAGTACAGAATATTTTATAGTGTATTTTATTAACAGAAGATGGCTCCGTGACACTGGTGAAGTGCTCATATTTAACCAGATCTGTGTCTCTACCAGGGGATGACCAACTCAAACCCTTTTGATTGCAAACGGGGACTGAGGGGTGCTCAAAAAGGAAAACAAATCTCCTTTCACTCTGGAGTTTTTTATGAGCAATGACATGACCTGAAATTACTTCTGAAATTAAGAAAAAAATATTATTACATCTCTGACAGGGAAAAACTGCAGTTACCTGCACTGATAACCCACAAACTGTGAAGGAATTCATTGCCAGAACAAGTTTGTTCTGTTGGCTGGCTTGGGGTGGCTTCCCTCTTGAGTGGACCAAGAACTTGTAACACCAATTTAGGAAGTGCCAAAATGCATCACTTTATTTAATATGTGCTATGTGCAAAACTGTCTTGAGCCAGTTACGTACTTAACATAACCTCGCCAAGCCACACAGAAGACACGTCTGGAAGATGATTACTGAAGACTGATGGGTACGTCAGAATTTTTTGCCTGTGGAGTTTTGAGCTGATGAATCTTCCTGACCTCCCTACAGGACTGACTGTTCATCATTTTAACTTTAACCAGCACGTGCTGGGGGGAATGACAAGTGAAGTGGGACTGGGCAGGGAGAGTAATTTGAGCTGCTCACTCATTTTAGTTTTTCATTATAGAAGCTGGAAGATGCAGAGGGCATCATTCAGCTAGGCCGTCCAGTGTAATGGGGAGAGGAAGAGGTACCGGAAGAAAAATATAGTGCAAGAGAAAAGAAGAAAAATACATGGAAATGAGACTACTGTAATAGAGCATATTTGGCCTATTTACCTTTGAAAAGGAAGATAAGAAAATAATGATGATAAAGGGGAAAGAAGGGGGTGTTGCATAGCACGGTGTGGCATACCTGCACTCTGGACACGGCAGGTGGATGTTTCAGCAGAATACTTGCCATAGGGAGTGCTGTGCTGCCCACAGTGTAGGCATACGAGTATTGCTGGTGGATTCATCCACTGCCTTCTCCACCCAAGCTACCAAGGGAAGTGAGGAGACTGGCATAACCCACATTCTCCAAGTTCCTAGACCCACAAACTGGGTGTGGGAATGACTCGGAGGTGTGTCCCCAGGTGTGCGTTTCAGAGAGCTTGCTGTGAGTAACAAGCGCTTGCGAGCCCCTGTCCTGTTCCAAAATCTTGTCAATTTGTCAGCTCCAATTGTCTTCTGCGACCAGAGACGAATACACTCCACAGCTGATACCACCATATTGGAGATACTGGTAAGGCCACTTGCTGCTGTTGTTCAGTGGATGCTCGATTTGGCTTTTATCAGCAGCAGCATTAGAAAGAAGTAAATTAGCTCAGCAAAGCATCAATGTCAGTGTTATCCTGTCTGCTTCTTGCCTCCATCAACAGCCTGGTTCTCATCAGCCTGTGGGTGTTGTGTCACTATGACAAATGTTCTACATGATCATGCAGCACCCTATTAGCCAGCTGCTATTTGCAGAGTATTTTGTGCTGGTCTTTTTCTGAGAGAGTGTAAATGATCCTTTAAAATGCTTTTACTGGAAGAAATACCCTTCAGCAGAAACCAGGACAGATGTTAGCCTGCTGCCCAGGAAAGCTCGCTCCAACCACAGCTTAGCGCGAGGCCTTTCTGTCTGTAGCACCAGCCACCCGCAGCAGCATGGTGACCGCCAGTGGCCACGAGGGTGCAGCTGCAGTGGGCACTGCAGCAGGGCGACCCCCTTCCCGCTGCCCATGGAGGAGGGGAGTTCCTTTGGGAGAAGGTATCCTCTCCTTTACGCTCTCAGAGCTGTGCCGTGCTGGGTTTCCACCTGCTGGTGGGTTATTTCTCCTTGCTCACAGGTGGCCAGACAGGAGTCCTGGTCCTGCCGCCACGACTTGGCGCCATCGCCTCTCCCTGGAGGATGGAGGGTTCCCCCCGCCCACCCATGGCTTGTCCCTGCGCAGGGGAGAGGGAGGAGCTGCCTGCTTGTCCCGGGGGAAGTGGTGGAATTGCCATCCCTGGAGGTATTTAAAAGCCGGGCAGACGTGGTGCCGAGGGACATGGTTTAGGGGTGGTTTTGGCAGTGTCACGTTGATGGCTGGACTCGATGATCTTAAGGGCCTCTTCCAACCCAGGTGAGTCTGCGGAATTTGCATTCCTGCTCCTATAGGTCTCGGCTTTCTCCACAGGGCCAGCCAGCGGGCGAGGAGCCGGCAGGCGGCTCCTCCAGCGGAGGAAGGACAGGCCAGGCTGGGGAGCGACAGGAGTTTCACGTTTGGCACATGACCCTCTCTAGGCCTGAAGTTCAGCTGATGATAAAAACCCGAAGTTTTTCCCCTGTCCTTGCCGACGTCTTCGTAGCTGCTCGGGACAAGGACTCACGCGCAGGAGGACGAGACGGTGCGAGCCGCGCTGGGGGCAGCACAACCACAGCTGCCCAGCGGGCCTTAGGATTTCGACCGGCCGTGACCGGGCCCCGCCGCCGCCGCGCCGCCGCCAGGGGGCGCCAGGGGCCGAGGCGGCAGCGCCCGCGTTCCGCCTTCCGGGCCCTGCGCCATGGGCGCCGGCGGCCGCGGCCGCCGCTGGCCCGGGCCAGCCCGGTGTCACGGGCACCGCTGATGCCCCGCCGCCGCCCTCTGCCCCCCCTCCCCAAAAAAAGCACGGCTGTCTCAGCGGCAGCCACCAGCGGGCAGCCCGCGGTGCCGCGCTCTGGCCAGGGGGCTGATGCTCCTCCACGGAAAAACCGCCCCGGGCCTGCTGAGCGCTGAGCGGCCGGGAATGGCGGCCGCCCTGCCCCAGGGCCCGGGCCTCCTGCCGCCGCGCTTCGCCTCTGCAGCGCCTCGCCGGCCCCTGCGGAGCCTCGTGTGCCCCGGAACGGGCCGCGCTCACCCCTCGCTTCCCGGCCCGGCCCCGCGCGTCCGCCTGCTGCCAGGAGCAACCCGGCGGGCTCCCCTCGGGCCTGGCGTGGCTGCCCGCTCCCCGCTCCGTTATAAAGCCGCTTAAACAAAACCTGCGGAATTCATGCTTGTGCTAAAAATCCAACCAGCTTTACTGCCATGTCGTGCAGAACAAGGGCCGTTTGTCACAAAGAAATGTACCAGGAGCAGATCCCGTGTGCGCCTTTCTATGTCGCGATATATAAAGCGGCGACTGTAAAACCCTTCGGTCCCACAGAGCTGCGTACAATTGAATCTTGACATTGAAATGCCGCATATTCTGTTTCTGAGTAAGTACCGGAATATTCTAGGCATTTTCCACTCCTTATTTAAACTTTTTTTTTTTGCAAGGAGGCACTTGGAAATGTCACAAAATTTGTTTTGAACTGCAAAATAGCAATGTAAGATGCAGGAAGTCAGACCTGTGCAGCGGGTGAACCATTATCAAATCCACTCATAGGTGAAGCTTTGAGACATTTTTGTATTTTTCTGTCATTTCCAGCTGACTTGTCTTCATTGATCCACAGACACATGAGCAGCACGAGAGAGGTGGGAAGCATCATTCCTGATGAGAAATGGATTTTTTCCCCCCCATGCTCATTATTGTAGAGGACTGTCAGTTTCCCTTGGCAGCCCCTACAATGGGCTTGCTCTCTAATAAACTCAGATAGCATTAAATTAATGTTTCATTCCCATGGTGACAAACAGTGGCATCCAGCTCCAGTGCAGGATAATTCAGTGACAATATGGCAGCAAACAAGTACCTCTCTTGTTATGGGCTAATCAGAGATGCAGAACGTTTGAATTGGACTCAAAGCACCCGCGTAGCTTGGAGTGAGTTTATTAACCTGCAGACACACTGCTGAAAATGAGCGGGGAACCGGGAAATGAGAGAACATTCACAAAAAAAGAGCCAAAGCGCATAAAAATAAGCATTAAAGCATGGTGAGTTTTAATAAGCATTTTCCTTTTACTTTTCATCCAGCTTTAACCAGAACCTGTGCAGGAGCTGTCAGGGGAGAACTGTATCCACACCCGAGTGCAGGAGCATAAGTATGAGTGGAGATCAAGAAGAGGATCCTTGGTTCATATGTTTGGCTGATGACGCTGGCAGAGATCGGGCTGGCAGTCTGGCAAATGGTGGAGTTTGGCTTTGTCATTGTTATGGTTTGAGAAAACCCATAACAATTTATTGTCGGTTAGACAATTATTCTCTCACCCGATGACCCCTCCCCACCCAGGAAGGGGAATCGGGAAGAAAACAAGAAAACCCAGGGGTTGAAAGATAAACAGATTTAATAGAACTGGATAATTAACAGTACTAACACAAAGGAACCCATATTGATCCTGATACCCGAATATACAGTACAAGGATTATACTCAGCCAACTATATCAGTTGGAAGCCGTGCACTCCCAGCAGTGGACAGTAAATGTCGGACACTGCGAGCGCTACAGCTTCAGGAAGAAGGGAAGGCCTCAGGGATCCGGCATCGGGGCAAGAAGTCCTCTGGATTGCCATCATCAAGGGAGAGCCATCAAGGGAAAGAGCACGAGCAAGGCGGAGCACGCGAGCAGGGGGAGCATGCCCTCGCAGCAGACTTTCTAATTTATATTGAATGTGACATTCATGGTATGAAACAATCCTGTTGGCCAGCTTGGGTCAAGTGCCTGAGTCTCACTCCTCATCCCTGCACCTGGCGAGCTCGAAAACACTGAGACCTTGAAACCCTCACACCATGGCTGGCTGTACAGTAAATATCTTCACTAATTCAGACACCAGAGTCTTACACAAGTACAGCTTTCCCAAGCATTAGGAAAGAAATTAGTCCTGTGTCGCTTATACCAGGACAGTCATGTTCTTTGGTTGGAGTTTGGCAGCCTAGGATAAGGCAAGGTTGTAGAGAACCAGCCCCAGAGGTGTTTGGAAACTGTTACATGAAGGAGCTCCAACAGACAAGAGCAGCTCTCCACAGCAGAGAGTCTCTAAGGGTTTTGGAAGCCTAAAGAGTGACCTGAGCCCTTCAGCACCCTGCCATGCTGCTGGGAAGGGAGCTGCTGGCCCTTGGGCAAGAGCTGCCTCAAAGGCTCCGCTCCCTGCTTCTCTGCTGCTTTTGTCCCATCCTGCTGGGTGCATGTCTGGTGGGCCTTCATTAGGTCCAACGGTGAATGCATCCTTCTTTTGAATTTATAGTACATAGGGGTGGGTGCTCTAGAGGGAACAAGATACTGACATCTTGAGACAACTTGCAAAGGAGAGATTTTGCAAGGACAGTGAATTCAGCCATCATTATCCCAACTTGCCCCAGGGTTTTGTTCTGCACATCAGCGGTTCTGCAGGAGGGGAAGGCCCAGCAGCAGTCTCTTAGAACAGGGGGTTCCCCTTTCACTCGCGCTCCGCTGTACATGCTGCCTGTTTCTGAAAGGCTATTTTGCTGCATGTATTCTCAGTGAGAGCTATGCTTCAGTTAGTGTTTGGGATAAAATCTTACATGTGCTAGCTGCTTTTTTCTTTTCATCACGTTAGTTATTTAAAAGCATCTCATTCACGTGCCCTAGAATTATTCTAAAGATTCTCATCGCACTTTTTTTTTTTTATTAATGAAAGCTCTTGGAGCCACATCTGGCACTTTTTATTGATCATAATCTCATGGCTGGAAGCTCATTTTGGTAGCTATAGCAACAGAATCTTTTTTTTTTTTTCAAATGTCAACATAACTCCACAAAAAGTGGAGTAAGGGGGAGCAGATAATTTAAATTACTGAGCAGCTAATAACTCTTTTTACTGTAACCAATTCTGAGTTTTCTAATTTGATAGAGTAGATAATGGATAGGAACAAAATCTTTTGACAACTACATCTGCTGTGGAAGCTCGTGACAGAGAATAACATGGAGGCACATGGTGTCTCAAGAGTCCATTTTGCCGGTCGTGCATTGCAAGGGGTGGGATCACAGGCAGGCCGAGGGCACAGACCCCAGAGCAGCAGCACCACGGAGTACGTATTTACAGCCTTCCTCCCGCTACGCAGCCGGGCAGGAGTCTCAAACACTTCCCACTTCCCACGGCAGCAGGGCTTGCTCCAGCTGTCAGGGGCGAGGGGCGCTCCTGAAATGTGCCGAAGGGTTAAGGTGAAATGATAGACTGAAATTATAACTTTCTATAAGTGCATTCTGATGCCTAAAGACCCTTGTGAGGTCAGCACCACCAGGTTGTTCTTATCATGGATTTTCTTCTGTCTGCTCAGGCACAATCACCTCTGAACCAGGGGCCCTGCGGGTCACCTGGCCTGTGTTGCGGGACGGCTCTTCCCTCAGCTTCCAGATCCGACGTTTGGCCCTGAGAGCATTCGGAGCAGTGTTTCTTCACCCTGCCTAATAGCAGCATCCTGCTGGCACTTGGTGCTGGGACAGTCAAACGAAGTGGGTGGGTGGATGCCGTTGCCTCCCTTGCTTTCCCTTAGGACTTTCCAGCAAGGCAAGTGGAGAACCGCCCTCAGCCTCCAGCCAGAGCAGAAAGTCAGATCCAGCTGTGGCTGCCTGCCTTTTGCAGGTCTGCAAGTAACTACATACGGGTATAAACAGTGCTTCTAAAAAACTGCTAGATATTCAACCCTTGACATCATCTTTTCAGCAGCTGAAAAAAATAGCCCTTTGGAAGTGCTGGAGACCACAACGCTGAGAAAACCGCAGAGGGCAAAGGGCAGGCTCCTTCCCTGGGGCCCCCCACCACTGCCCAGATAGGGGCTAGAAACTGTTCCCATCAGCTCCTCGGTTGGTGATCAGTGCCAAACACTTCAGTGGCTTCGACGTGTTCCCCTAATTGGCGCTTACATTCCCCAAGTGTGGAAGGTCTCGCTGGGGTGCGCAGCCTCGGGCAGGGCTGAGGTTCTTGGCAGCACCCCACAAAGAGCCTATATTTATTATTATTACTGAAATCAAGCTCGCAGCTGGAAGGCAAGTCATTCGGATGCTGTGCTGCTCTAAATATCCCCTATTTGACCCCCACTTCTGTGCAGTCCTCCTCCCCGCGGCTGCACCGGCAATGTGGTGCAAGGCTTTCCCTGCAGATGCCCTTTCCACCCAAGAAACCCCATAGATCAGCCTCTTCTTTTCATCCTGCTCAAAACCCAGGGTTGGTTGGGTGGGGTTTTTTTTGCAATGTCTCTCCTGGGTTACGTTAAACCTCCATCCATCCCAGCGGATGGCTGTGGCCGGGTGTGAGTGGCCGGGGCAAAGGTGTCCGCCTCTGCCCTGGCCACTTACACCCAAGCGCAGCCCCGGCATTTTTTCCCCGTGCAGATGGCGCAGCCGCTAATGCGTGTTAATCCCAGCGCCAGGTCACTGAGCGGGAACAAGGCGAGGATTGTTCCCCTGGAGCCTGGGGGGAAAGCGGGAATGCAAAGCACAGGGAGGGGAGAGGAAAGACACGCCGCCCCATCCCAGACAGCGGCAGAGGGTGAATCGTGCCTCCATTTCGCTCTGGGTAGTGCCAGGGGCTGATTGCTGGAAGAGATGCTAAGACCACGTCGCTGCTGTGTAAAAGGGTGAGCTGGCGTGGGTTGGCGCTAACTTGGTGAAACATGTTTCCCCTGTGCTGCACCCACAGAGCACCCCGGGGAAGGAGATAACCATCGGGAAAATATGTAGCTACGGCGCTGCCAGGGATTTGACGCAGCAAAATACTTCTGCTGTTATCGGTTTCTGCTGGTTGAAGCGCACCTCCCTGCCGGGGCAGGTCCCTCGCTGCTTTCATGCTTAGAAATTTGGTGAGGCGAGATGGTGGGTAACATATCGGCGGGAAGGACCAGTCTGCCGCGGGGTTAAGGATGGGCTTCATGGTGCCCTGCTTTGAGTTCTTGAGTGCACTGCTGTGAGAAGTTTGTGGCTGTATATGGTGAGAGCAGAAATGAAAGAGTAAAGTACGTCCATGAAAGTAGACAAAACCAATGTGGTTTTGGAAGTGGAGCACGAATACTTGGGCCTGTTTTTGTGAGCCAAATATACACTCACCTGGGACCACGCTGGGCGTTTAGCTTAATCTGCAGAGTAGTCCTAGTCTCTCTCTTACTCTTGGAGATAGTATACAAGAGACTAATTGCATTTTCTGTCAGATATGGAAGGATGCAAGGAGAGAATTGTTAAATATGTATTTAAAAAAAAAAAAAAGTAAAACCAACCAGAAATAATATTTTAGTTTATTATTACTTTTTTGGTAAAAAGTTCAAAGAGAAAATGGCTCATGTGGCTGGGGGAAAAGTCAAGGGCACTTCGTCAGAGAAGTGGGTGTTGTGTTGCGCTGGAAAGGAACAAAGGTTTGTAAAGCTTTTCTTTCCTCAATTTAATTTCTTCCCCTGTCCCCACATTTCCTGAATGCTATCCCAGGAAAAGGCTTTTGCCTTAAGCAAATATTTTATTGTATTCACATAGCTTAGGGCCTCTAACAGAGCAGCGCTGCAAGAGTTTGCCTGCTGCTGTTACTAGCAATGGGCAGCGTCATTGGCAGGATCAACACAAAATCCAGCGTCTGTGGGGAAGTTTTGGACTTACACAGACTTAGATATTTTAGAAAAGATTAATGAGACCACCTTTTATTTTAATTCCTGTTTTCTCTTTACAGTAGCGTAGATTACATGGCACCACACACATCTAAGATGAGCCTGAGAGAACTTCATAACCCGATGTTTAGGTGTGCATACAACAATCTGCCCTAATCCTGTGAGGATCTAGATCTGTTACCTCCTGCTTCTCCACACCCGAAGTCATCAAAGTCCCTACACGTCTGTCATCACAGCAGCGCAACTTCCCAGCACTCGTGAGCAAAGCCTGCTGCCTCCCCACGGCCGGTGCCAGACGTTGTGTGGGTGTGAGAACACATCTGGCAGGTTGTCTCGCAGCTGGAGCTTCCCAGGCCACTGCAGCCAGGGAGAGGGGAGGTGCTGACCCCTCTTATACACAGATTAGGAAGCCTTGGTGGCAAGGAACGTGCTGCAGGGAATGTTTCAGTGTTTGGTATTCAATAATTATAGGAGCAAGGATGAGAAAGGGCTTTTCCACCTCTGCTGATGAGTGGTGACCTTCAGACCAGAGACTCATGCTGACTTGACCCAATAAATATTTATGGAAATAAAGGGAGAGCTTCAGCAGGTGGAACTGAGAGGGCAGCGAGAGCCTGCAACTGCCCTTGGACAGAGGGAGGGGCTGGACCAAGGTTTCCCACATCTTGGCCAACTGTTCTAACCACTAAACCACTGGGTGGAAGTAGCAGCAATGAAAACCAAACCCAGCACCTAAATGAACGAAACCAGAAAGTCATGATTCATGTATGGGTATACAGAGAGGATTCCCTACTCCTACTTCCTTTATACCTTCAAAGAGCTGAAAAACCTACCCTTTTTTTTTTTAAAAAAAAAGAAAGATCAGAAAGGATATTTGCAAAGAGGTGTTTCAGCCCTCGTGGGGAGCGGGGCTGGGCTCTACCCTCCCCGGCAGCTATTCCAGTGGCTGCCTGGGGCACGCTGCGCTCGCTGGCTGCACGCTGGCTTTTCATCTGGCAGGTAGCTGTCTACCTCTTCCCTCTCCGCTGTGTCATCGGGGCTTTATGAACGAAAAGTTCGATATCACAGGGTGCTATTGCAGCCTAAATCGTCCCTGTGACTCTAGTCCATGTTTGTAGCTAGTTGGGTGGGGTCATTGTAGCAGGATTGTCTCCTAGGCTTGGAGCCCAAAAATGCTGGATACAGGAGAGCAGGGCTATGCATTTAGCAGAGAAGTTAGGTTTATGTTCTGTATCTATTACTGATATAAGCATTTATATTTGGCTCAGCATTCATTTAATACACATTCATTTATAAATACTGATTAAAGGCAGATGGAAGCTGGCTGCTCTGTAATACCATGAATACCTCAAGCTACTCACAGCACAACACGATGTATGGAGTATTTATCCAGGTATACATACAAAATTTACTTCATTATTAATTAGTTGTATATAAATATATATACATATATACAAATAAGTATGTATGTATATGCACATACGTGTGTGTGAACGTACGCGTGCGTATCTGTGTTTGGATTTCCTATAGCTCGAGGCAGCTGTGTCCTGCTGAGCCCGTGACACAGAGACAGCCCTGCAGATGCTCTCTGCTGGGAATGACCTAGTTCAGTTACGCCGTGAGTGTGGGGTTAGGCAGGGCCGTTCGCCGCCGTGCACGCAGCCCCAGCCCACGCAGCCTGAAGTCACCAGGAGCCCCACCAGTGCCTGGGGAGGCTGCGGATGGAGATCCTCCCGCTCCAGGGAGCGGAGCAGCCGTGGCCGAGCGTCCCTCTGGCCGGCGGGAAGGGAGCAGCCACCCTGCCCCAGCAGAGCATCAGCTGCATAAACCACCTCGGCGCAGATTGGGCCTGGCACCAAGTGTCAGAAAAGCTCACGTTTTGTTCAGTGCAGCTGCTTCCAAGGCAGAGCCTGACTTGGGAGTCCCACTCCATGGAGCGCTGCGAACGTTCACCAAGGAGCACACAGCGGCCTGAAAATGCAGTGTGTCGTCCTAATGCTGTGGCTGGTCCTACTGCCATTGCCAGCTGCTTGTGCCGGGACAGGCTGAGGGGACAGCGGCAGCTCAGGCACCTGGCTGGCTGGCAGGCAGCATCGGTGGCCGCTGCCACCTCTGTACTGGGGCCATGGTGGTAGGAAGCTGCTTGCTGCCATCTCTCTTCCTGCACAAGCATCCCTGGAGCATCAGTAAAGAGGATGGTCTTGTCCTGTACTCTGATTTACTTGGAAAAAGATATGTCACTAAATATTGACTCACTGTGCAATGAGACTCATACTTTCCAAACAGCTGCAGGTCTCTCTTACCCTCTGAAATATTCATGTGGGGGAGTGACGTGGAATATGTTCCCCTCTAAAATGTTATTTTCATTTGATGTGTGCGCTAATGCATGTGCAATACTGTCACCGAGATTATACCCACACCATCACATGCTGGAGACTGTGCAGTTTGATTCTATAATGGCACTGCTTACTGCTCAACATTTTAATCTATTTTTTAAAAATGAAAAGCAGACAAATATTGGGAAAGTCTTGCTTGAGATGGGGAAAACAGCCCCTTTGGGGAAAGCCATTTTTATTGCTCAGTTTATGAAACACTTTGCAGAGGTCAGACTTCTTTTCTGAGTAAAGATTGCACATGGTGGTACAGAAGGATTTTCTCAAAGTCTCATTGTATGTTAGTAGCAAAGGTAGAATATCTGTTATTGATTAGGCATTAAATAATTAATGTTAATAAGTGTGGTGCTGATGGAGGTGATGGGGTGGTAGGGCTGCGTTCAGACTAAAGCACCTTGCTCTTAGTCTGCCTCTTAAACTGCTCTGAAAGGGATTTATGCAACACTTTGCCTCTGTGTGTACGATCCAGCTGTGCCAGCTGAGCTGCGTCCCGGCCCTCCCTATCCCCCCGTGCAAAGGAGGGCAGGCCTTTGCCCTCAGGAGTGGGAATTTAAAAGAAAAAAACCCACCCCAATGCCCAAACCCCAGGAGAGGGCATCGTGCTTTGAAGGGAGCCAGCCTGCTCACTTGTTCCCCGGTGACTCACGTCCTCGGTGGCTCCGAGCAGCAGCCATAGCGTGAACCTGAATCAGGATGGCGATGGATGCCGGGGGCGGCCACGGGCACGTTGCGACTGGGTGGGAGGTTGGGGTCTCGGGTAGGAGGGAGGGCTCTGGCACACATCGCCCCTCCTGTCACTCAACAGACACGTACCAGACTCGACACAGGTGCCTGGGGACACGGCGTTTGCTTTGCGGGCACTTTTTGAGCTCACTTTTTGAGCGTCCAGGGTGTCGCCTGCGTGAGAGCCATAACCTTAATTGCCGGAATGTGGGGTAACTCCAGAGGTGCAGGAAGCGGGTGCGGGAGGAGGTGCGGAGCAGGGAGGAGCCCTGGCACGGGGTGCTGCTGGGAGCCGTGACTCAGCCGAGCGTGCTGCCGGCCCTGAGGCGCCCGGCCGCCACTGAGCTGTGCCGCGCGGCAGGCGTGGGCGCGCGCCGGCTGCCACGCTCCTTCCTTTTGCCGCCCTTCCTCTTCCAAAATGATGAAACTAGGTTGTTCGGAGGAGTATTATGTATAGTCATATTTCACTAGGTAAACCTCGAAGTTGGGTGTGACGCCAGGAAAGGCGCGTGATTAACAAGTCAGGGTGTCAAAATCCGCTCTTCCTACTTGGTGAAAGCACGTATGAATTTCACTGTCACACCATGACATGGGGATGTACCTCCGGCTGGCCCTCAGCCTTTTGCTGGCACTACGTGCCTAAGAGTCTTTGTAATTTTACACTTCTTGAATGACTGGCTTGGATGGATCAAGTCTCTGATGTATTCCTACCAACCCTGTGTGTGCGAATGGGAGGAAGTACAGAAGTAGTCGTCAGGACAACAGTAATTAGCTACAACTTCCGAATTCAAATGCACAATTAATGCTGTGTCACATGCCAAGTATCAGTCATGCAATGAGAGGGTTGTGATGGCAATTAGGAATTCCAGAGTCTTAAGGCAATTGCTGTGCCAAAAATCCTGCTCAGCTTGTACAAATGGTCCTGGGCAGCATTAATCCATTGTGCAGCGTCAGGAAGAGGGACCGTCTGCAACTCTCAGCAACTCTCTTGTGACCTGACCTCCAAAGAGATGGCAGTTCCTCTGTCCTGGAGCTCGTATCTGGGTGATAAAGTAACCCTGAGCCCAGATGGGAGCCAGCTCTCTCCCTGCATAACCAGTCAGTGAACGCTGGAGGCTCTCCTGCTCACCTTTCCTTGCTTGAAGTCTCCTGCTATGCAACCTCCAAGAGCCCCCTCCCTCCCTCATGAGTTTCTCTCCTTCCACACAGAGCAGGGAGCTGACGTGCAACAGAAAGCCCAGGTCTCCAACCTGCCAACCCATCAAAGAGGAAGAGGACAGCGGTGGCAGCGCCCGAGCAGCTCTTCCCTCCACCGCAGTCACCACCAGGATATGTGAGTATTGCGCACACTGATGGTGAGTGTCTCTCCCCGACATCATCCCTGGGAAGAGACCTCACCTGTCCTTCAAACACGGAGCATGGAGAGCCCTGCAGGTCCTGTGCTCCCCTGTGGCTGAGGGGCTGGAAGCCAGAGGGCTTCACAAAATCATGTTTTCTCACTCTTGGACTCAAACGCAACCAGGTTTACAAAAGCCAGCAGCCCTTACCTGCCACCTACCGCTTTGGGGAACAGATCTCAGACTTGCCCGTGCCACTGGAACGTGTGAACAAAGCTGATCTGTGCCTGTCTCAGCGCCCACAGCCCAGCCATGCTGCCCACTGAAACCACTGGGTCACACAGGCTGTCCATGGGTATCCCGCCTTCGTTACTACACGTCTGGAATACCTGTCCCGGATCTGAGGCACCTTTGCAATGGTGAAGCTTGTGAGTCGCCTGCCATTTGCCATTGCAAAGGACATCCCGAAGGAGAGCACTGCCTGGCTGGTGCCACCGCTCTTGCTCCTGGTGAAGGTTTCTGGCATCACAGAGGCACTGCTGGACGTGTTTGGTTTGGGAACCCAGCCTGGGTTTTCTCAGTAATGGGGAATGTTGGGGCATTTTCATGGTCACCTCTGAATGCAGGGAAAGGCTGGACTAGCGGCCTGCTGAACAAGGAGGGGACAAACCAGCGGTGTCCCCACTGAAGCCGAAGTTTAAAACCCTGCCTCTTTTAATATGCTATGGCACTTAATCAAAGAGGGAGCTCGGTGCCGGTGCGGACGGCACAGTGCCACGTGCCTGTCGGAGGAGAGGGAGGGGGACCATGAGCTTCTCAGTTTCCCCATTAGCACCACTCTGATTTTCAAGAAAGCAAACTTGTTTTTTCACCAAATGCCTCTGGCCTCTATACCCCAAATTCCTCATGGCCTCTTACTGTTTTTCCTAAGAATTTTGAATTAAATGCTGCTTTCAGACCTGCCCCCAAACCCTGTAGGTACTAATGGATCAGCTTATTTAACCTTCTGCCCCTAATGGTCCTCTTACAATATTTACTGGTCCTGCTTTGAATAGTGGAAGATTAATTTAATTCTGTGTCTTTTTAGCATAGTAATTGTATTAAATCTCTGAATCCTGGTGCAGTATTATCGAGCAGCTTTTGCAGAGGTAGGTCCTGATCCACAGACCACCGATTTCTTTTGGTTTGTGGAAGTCGTACAGGACTCAAGAAGAACCAAACATTACTTTCACTGCAGACCTTCCACAGGTCGCTAAACCCACGCCTGCAAGTGCCATTATTATTCTGAACAGGGAGGCAGCCCCATCCCAGCATTATCAACCGGTTTGAGAAAAAGACTGATGTTTTTTTCAGTTCAGCAGCTGAACCAAAATGTTAATAAAAGAAACAAAGATCAGAGTGAGCAGTATGTAAAATCTGCAGGTGTTTCTTTTAGGTTAAAAAAGCTTTGTCCACATAAAACATCCCATCTGACCCAAAGCAAAATATTTCCTTTTCTTGCATTTATAAAAAATAAAAATAAGGAGAGGCTCCATACACAGATATGTTCCTAGACAGCCAAATTTGTCCCTCACCAATAGTACCTCATTCAGCAGGTGGAAAGGATGGCAAAATAAGGGAAATTTAAACCCACATGTGCCATTTAGTGTCACTGGAGGCTTCCGTGGAGTGGACTGGCCCAGAGGGGTTGGGGACAGCCGTACATTTGGGGGCCAAATGCCTTGGGAGAGACAGTTGTTCCTCCAGCTCTTCTCCTCCCCCCCAGCAGGTTTCCAGGAAATCATGTGAATAAAAGCCTTTGTAAGGAGAACGGAGAGAGGGTTATGGAGACGAGCTGGAGAGGACGATGGCAGCCAGTGCCACACTGACAAGTCCTCCCTCAGAAAGCAGCTGTGCCCCCTTTGTGCTGGGTGAATGACAAGGCTCTGCCAGGATGTCACGCTGACCTACAGCGTTGCTGCTGTGTCCAATTCACCAATAAATCATGTCTTGTTGGGGGATGCTCTCCTGAATAGCAGGGTAATTGCTGCTCCCTAATGGACGAGGTTTCATTTGGAGTAGATGTGATTTTCCGATGCCTAAGGGTGAGTGTTTTTCAGTGGTGCAAACTGGAAGAGCCTTAGGTGAAATTTATGAACAGTTTTGGGATGACTGAATTACTTTTGGGGGAGAATTTGCAATTTCCTTCTAAGAAACTGCTGAGATCTCCCTCTTAATTACATTAGCACTTCTGAGGATCCTTTGGGCATGTTGAGACAATGTAGGAGAGACAGAAGTGAGACAAAACATTTTCCAGGCAAAGATATAATGAGGGATTAGAGACACTGATCCTACTGCATAGTATAATTAGGAGATTATGGCGTGGCATTGGCCTGGATTAGACTTGACAGAAAAACCTCTGCCCTGCTATAGAAAACCTTCAAGGTTTTGAAAGGGAAACCTGTAAACAAAAGGTCTTCACTGTCTTAAAACCGTGTCCTACAGCAGCCTCACACTGCTAAGTCTTGCATGTTGAGGAGTGAATGGAAACTTGTGTGGTCTCCTGAGTTAGAGAAACCCAGGATGGTTGGTGACCACCAGCGCCGTCTGCTGCTTCCCCTTCCCAGCTGAGCCTCCTCTGGTGTCCCCATGGGAAGAGGCTTGAAGGGCACCCGCTACCTGCCCCCCCCAGCCCTGGGCACCGCGTGGGAGGACAGAATGACTCCCCACACGGCAAGTGGGGCCAAGGAATGCACCTGTGGGCTGGTGGGCAGGGAGAGAGGGAGAAACCCGCCTGTGCACAGCCCCGCTGCCGCAGAGCTCGGCATTGGCCAAGCCAGCACCTACAGCAAATGAACACACATAAAATTGTGAGAATCAGCTACGCAGATTACATTCCCTTACCTCCTACCCTAAAGCATTTCTAAAATCAATAACTCCCCCACCCAAATTAAATCATACCCCTAAACGGACCACCAGCAGGATAGGCTTGGTGTAGTCTGGGTACATTAGTTGATTAATTCTTGCTAAAAGTCAATAAAACACTCCGGTGAAGCGTGCTCCAAATCAAGCAGTACGACCAATGCTCCCATTCAACCGCAGCATTTTCTGTGGTGCCCAGAGCGGTGGATTCTCCAAGGAGAAGAGGGGAGTGGAGGAGCGCAGTGCCTTCTCACAGCTCTGAGCACTTCGCCGAGGGTTTCTTTGTCACACAATATGGTTGCAGATAAGGGCTGCCCAGTTCCCACAGCATCTTCTCTCCCCATACCACTTTTTTCTTATATCTAGCATTAGTTCTTCAGCACAGAAGCCACCTTTTTACTGTTACATCTATTACTTGTTCAGTACAGATTGTAAATGCGAACAACTCTGAGTGCTTCCCTCATTATATACTCTCCAGCACACAGGTAGATAATAAAATAGTAATCTGCATCTTAGCGCCAATTAATAAGAATAAATCTGTGGAGGAAACACATGTGACAAAAGCCCAGTGGGAGAAGGTGCTGCATCCTCCGCAGATCCATTTCCTGTTTCTCTTTCTGATGCTCAAAAATCAGCATATAATAAAGTTTCAACAGCCTTCACATGTAACTGCCAGATAATAAGAGATGACCTTGACCAAATCAAAGGCTGCTTATACTTTGGGAAGCATTGATTTTAACAAGGTTATTTGTCAATTTGTCAAGGCAAAATCTTGCTGTGCAATCACAGAATGAAAAATTGCAGAATTTACAGAAAATAGACAGTCATCAGCACATCATCTTGTCAGACTATGATTTGTTTGGAGATGAATGACTGTCAGATTTCCTCAGCCCAGGAAGCTAATCTGAACGCTGTCTATGTATTTTTGCGAAACTTCCAAGCCCTCACACAGAACCAAATATTTGAGATACTAAAATAAAGGTATTTAAACGTATTGATATTATTATTAGTAGTATTGATATTGATTTTAATTAAAAATTATTCCAGAGCAAACACTTGGATTCTCAGATCCATCCCCTTTTAAAGCATTATTTGGAATTATTTTGCAATTTTATCTATAATATGAACTAAATCATTGTGATACGCCACAGGCTTGTTAGTGAAAGTAATTGTCTCCCCTTTACATTGTATTTTCCTTGGTTGGGATTATTAACCCCTTGAGTACTTTACTTAGCCTTTTGCTAGCTGACAACTCAATTTAAAAGTTATTTGAAGTTATAAGTAAAGAAGTAAAGGAAGATTTAGAACTATAAAAAGTAAGCTGTATAATTCTATAAAAGCACCTATCTGGGGGATATTAAATGACTGCAATGTACAGTCAGGAATAAAAGGTAACACAGCAAATTGGAGCTGTCATTTCATCTCCCATTAAGAGATTAATTAATTTTCCTTTGACAGTGATAGCAGTTGAGCTTCAACATAATGACACATGATACAAAAGCATAAAAGCTTATTTTAAAAGTGCGTATTGATAGTCATCTGCCTGGGATCCTACAATGTACAGCAGATTTTTTTCCCCGCATTCGGCCCGGCAGGACCATTAGGTAATTCTTCCGAGGCCACAGAAAGGCTCCGGAGCTCCTGAAACTGGAGCGCATCCCTAGTTCCAGAGTAGTTTTTTGTTTCTGTAAGATGTTGAAGATTTTACTGTTTCTAAAATACCTGCTTGCTTAGGGGAATTTCAAATGCGAGTCTTCTCACTTGTGTTTGGGATTAATCAACCCTTGGGAGAAAAAAGTCTCCTTGTCTATCTAACGAAATGACCTGAAGAGAGCTATACTTAAAGGAAAGCCTGCCAAGTGCGTGACAGCCTGTGTAATAACCCTGTCGCCGCTGCAGGGTGGTTGCTTTGGGGTTCACCCAAAGCCCCGGGTGCAACTCGTTCCGCCAATGCCCCCAAAGATGCCGCTTGTGCTGCAGCGAGCCCCCACTCACAGCTCAGCCACCCAGTTTAAGGGGCCTCGCTTTATTTCCAGGAACTGGGATGAGTTTCTCCGGCAGTCTGCTCTGGTTTTCCAGCAGATGGCAATAACCCATAGTAGGTGAGCGGGAGGAGCGGGGGGCTTGTGCATCAGTGGGGCAGGAGCCTCCCTGGCAGCCCTGCCAAATCCCGGCGGCAGGGAGTGAGGGAAAAAGCAGGGAAGAGAGAGCAAGCCGATGAATAATAGATTACTAAAATCTAGCCAGCTAGAAAGTGCATACACAGGAGAGGGGAAGAGCGCATAATTCATCTATAATTGCTTGGGGGGGATGTTAAATAAAGAAGAGAGACGGGTTGCACATTCCCTTTGTTTCTTTTTTAAGTTTTCCAAGGGTGGAAGTGCCTTCTTGTTCATCCATCTAGGCCTTACAGCTCAAAGGTGACCCAGCTACCGTCCTGCCATCTGTCAGGTGATGCGGCTGGTCGCACACGGGATGCCAACCCCTGACTGAAGCATGACCTAAAAATGATTGTTTTCTGTAGTACTGCAGGGAAAAAGTGGTGAGTGGAGAGGTCAGACCTTTAAAAATACAGGGACAAAATCCTGGTGCTATCTTATCAATGGCTACTTCATAGCTCCTGAAAATACGCTGGAGGAATTTCTGTCTTTTGATTCACAGTTAATAATCCTGCTCACTTTGAAAACTGTCAAATTTATGTGAGGATGGCTTTTGTCACAACAAATGGAAACCAGTTTAACTTTCTTGTCTTTCTCCAGAATAAACAAGGGAACCGGAGAGAACAACACAGGTTGGCTAACCTGGAGTCTATAAAGGATGTTGCCTCGGGAAATGAGCATGTTTGTGTCTAGGATTAATGATTTTATGTGATAAACTTACACCCTGCATTTGTTGAGATTAAACACCTCAAAATTCTTTCTGGTGTTACAGAAAGCAACACAAATATAGACCCATGCTGTCAGCGCAGAGGTCTGTTTGCGCCATCTCTAAAAGTCTAAAAAATCACACTCTTGTGGAGGAATAGCAAATGAGACAACATGCCCTGGTTTTCTGTTCACTGGGGGGAGGTACAAAAGGCTGGTCTGTGCTGTAAAACCTGAGCGTTTATGCCCACTGTTGTTCCACAGCTACCTGCGTAAAGCTCCTTTTGTCTTCTCCTCTTGCTACGCTCCTGGCCCCAGTGAAAGACTTTGGCAGCAAGTATCATGTTCCAGTTTGTGTGAAAAACTTTCTCACTTTCTACTTTGTAACATTTCTATATCACTGAAAGTTCCCTTCTTTTTTTTTTTTTTTATGAAAAAGCGCAATTAGAAACTTTTGATCTGTGTTCTCCTTACCGTGATGTTACATTTTGTTATCGTGTTTCCAAAAATAAATGTTTTCAGTCTCTCAAAAAAAAAGTATAATGAGGTGAGAAGAATGGGCAATACCCACTCATAAAACATGCATAAAAATACTGAGCTACTCTTATAAAAGGCAATTCTTATCCATTTTTTGTCTCCCTTATCCTCTTCCGAGAAGCAAATTAAAAGGGCTGAGGAAGATAATTGTTTTAGGTGGGTATGTGATTGAGATCCTAATAATAACGTAATCGAAAGAGCAATAGTTGAAGACCTACATCTATTTAAAAATAGTAACTTTTTATTATTTACCCACCACTGCATCAGCAAGACTCTTTTAACTTCTGCTGGCATGACAGCTTTGCAGCCTCCACAGCAACGACCTGTTTCGTGATTATTTTTGAAATACTGTGTGTTCAGCACCTAATGAGACGCTGAGTTTGCGGCGTGCATGGAGGATGTGGTCCGGATTACCAGCGCTGTGTTTAGCTTACACTTCTGTTGGGATGAAGCTGATGCCGGTAGGTGAGTGCCAGCATATCATTCAGTGCAGAAAACTGCAGTTTGAGAGATCTGCTCAGAAGCAACTATATTTTCTGACCAAGAGGCAAGATGCCTATAAATACCGTGTTTCTTTTGATGATAACTTGTGGTTATTAATGCAGGAAATAATTTTCCTTAAACAAATGTAGGAAGGGATGGTATATTTCCCCGTGAATAATAAAATCACAACAAATACGGTCTCATTCATTCAAAAACTTCATAGATTTGATCTGAATTCATTTGAGCAATGCTGCCTAGGGAGAGCAAACGAAAAGCAGTGTCACTGTATTCCCATCACGGAGCTGGGGGAGGGGGCCGCCTCTCTTTGAACATTCACTCTCAGGCTGAAAGACGCAGGTTTAATGTCTGCTTGAGGGGATTTAAGCCCCCTCCACCACCTCTTTCTTAGTCCTTTGTCGCTCACCCCCATGCCATTAAATATTCTGGGGTGCTTGCAATCCTGTTGCTGCTGTTCCACTTAGCATGAATAATTAAATCTTCCCCGGCAGAGGGACTGGGCTTCAGTTATCTCCCATCCTCGAGGAGTGCTCCAGGCTGAGAAGCAGACACGTTCTTTGTTGGAATGACTGGTCATATATTTTCTACGCCCCAGGACGGTGCCAGCCAGAGGGACCGAAGGTGCTCCACTTTAGAGTGATTGTCCCAGGGTTTGGATGCTAATCTGGAGATGGTAAACATGATTTGAAATCCAGTTTCTGCTTCATTTGAACCAAACTATAAGGTCTTTGTTTTGCCATTAAAACTCTCACATTTAAATTTGTTTTGACCCAAGTCGGGGCCCGTTTTTAATTTTGTTTTCCTCCTTGCTTTTTTTGTCTTGGCAGGAAGCCTGAGAACTTTCTCTCCCTTTTCATTAATTGCAAACATAATGATAACAAAACTCTGAGCCAGAGAACACCTCTCACTTGACTTAGAAGTTTATTCATCCCTAAGGTATAGCTATTATTTCGTAACTGGAAGCACCTTCTAGGTACTCTTTTATCAGTAGCATAATAGATGCTTACAGCTCTGCTATTACTTCCTTGTGAACCTGCCTTGGTGTTAATAGCTTTTACCTTGGCTCAGCTGTTTGCAACAGCACTGAGGCTCCTCCCTTCCAGGAGAGAGTTTCATCCTGACCGAAACCAGCATCCTACACGGCGTCACCCTGTCGTTGGGGCAGACAGGTGCTGCACCGTGTTTCTTCCCACTCTGCAGGGAGAGATCGTGAGCTCAGTTATGTAAAACAGCGGATGGAGCTTGCATATTATGCACTGCTAAAGTCATGATTGAGTAGGCACAAGGCTTCTAGACTTTCTAATTAGGAATTGAGCTAATTAAAAATGGCTAAAATGTCCATATATTGGACATGTTTTTGTTTCAGGGGCTTCAAAGGAGATGCAAGCCTCTCCCCCTTTCAAAAATGTTTATATTTGCCATCATTTTCATGAAAAGATTTATTGTTCATTTATTTATCTATCTATTTATTTATTAAATTGAAATCTCACTTTACAAATTAAGTCTGTGATTGCATGGATCAAAGATTTTGATGACCACTAAGGGAGTTTGGGGATTGGCTTGATGACAATGATACAGGTAAGAAGTTTTCATGAATGCTTTAGGGACTGCCAGCACAAGGAACAGCTGAGCCTGGGGGAAAAGGCAGAGAGGTGCAATGCAGTGCCACTGCTAACACCGTCTTTCTTTTCCCGCTTTCTTTATCACCAAGCAATTGTAAAGTCCAGCTATGATCTACCCAAAACATTCCAGGGCATCTTTGACATCTGCTAGGGGTGTAAACCTACAGTGGTCCAGCCAAAATACTCCAAATTTCCATTCTTTCTAATGACAAATCAATTTTATGATCTAAAATGCACGTACAAATGTCGAAGACCCAGCCAATCCCTTTTTAAGAGTTTCTCCCATGGTTTGCTCTCTCGTGAAAAACTTGAATGACTCATATCTGGCTGGAAGCAGCTGAGAAAACAGAACTAACGGCAGCATTGGCTGTATCACCTACAGCCTTATTGCTATGCCAGCCTTAGAGCAATTAAATACTTTGTAAGGGTTTCTTTTCCTTTTTCAATGAAAAACAATTGGGCAAACAGAAAAAGCAAGGAAAATCAGCACAGAAATTTGCAGGAAAGCAAACAGAAGACAAAATGAGGACTTAGATTCCTGAAGATATCTCTATTTGAAGAAGGAGCAATAGGATTGGAAAGGGTTTGGTCTCTGAACTCCAGTGACTCCTTGGGAATGGCTATGATGTGCTGAAATTGCAAAGAACTCAGCCAGCACATAGTTTCCTTCATACCAGCCCACTCAGGGACCTGAAATAACTTTTTTGTCAGAAGCAAAACACAGAACTGAAAGAAAGAAACACAGCATGTCATGGAAATGTCATAACCTTCTACCTGACTCTTTCTGCAGTAGCTATTGGCACAGGAGGTTTGTTTTCTCTTTCATGAAGCAGAATTAAATAGAGAAGAGATGCTGCAAGGGCTATAATGGAACAGAGGAACTAGAGAAGGAAGAATAAAAGGTGGCATCTGTACTAGTAAATTAAACATGGTCACAGGCACTGGAGCTTGATCATCTATAGTGTGAAATTGTTACAACAGCCCTTCCGTGGTTTTGGTCAGAGGCTAGTTTGCCATCTCCCACACATGTCCTGCGATGAGAACTTTCCCAACAGTAGTTTAGATGCGAACACCAGATTCTGAAGAGTAAGAGTGTTTAATAGTATGGCTGTGGGCCCTTCTGGGCCGGTTGGCCTCACTGTCTGGGAGATGCTCAGGCCCGTTTAACTCACTGGTGTAGGCACAGCCATAGAGAATTCAGGGACCTTCGCATCCTTCTTCCTTTGACATAAGCAACCACGTCATATCTTTTTTCCAAATGTATCTAACAGCATCTTGAAACAAGTTAGATTTTTTCCCCTGATTCTAGAGCTCTGTCTGAAGCCATTCAAAATGTCCACCCTCCTGATGGCAAAAAGCTTTAAAAAAGAAAAAGAAAAAAAAAGAAAGAAAAAGGAAAAAAAGGGCAATTTGCATCCATTTTGCTTAGAGAGAAAAGCTCTGTTAGTGTTTTCCCTGATATATTTACAGAGAGGGATCAAAATCCCTCCTCACCTTTGTTATGTTCAACTAAATGCGAAGTACAGAAATGGTTAGAGACCTTGTGGAAGATGAAGTGCACTGCTCACACATTTCAAATAGTGTCTTCCATGCTGATTGTTAAAAAAAAGTATATTTTACCCTTGCTACTACTGGCTCTTCCAATTCTTATTTCTGTTGTGGTTAGAAAGCACCTCACTCTTTAACTACATCAACAGACTCTAGAGTGCAATTATTCTGATCACATACGGGGCGCCTACTTTAAGATGAGATGAATTCTTCCCCAGACTCCTTTGACGGTAATAAATACAACTCCACTGACTCTCAAGGGAGCTTAGACATCTACTTTTGATGTAGGTACATGCTAATAGACACCCAAAAAACTTGGGCAGGACGAATCGCTCCCCTGACTTTGAGCTATACCTGGTTAAGTGGAGATGAATCCCACCTGGTCTATCAGTTTCTGCTGTTCCTCAGAAATAGCGCTCAGTATAAACTGGACAACCTCCCAGAACTTCACTTTGACCGTCCACTGGGACCTTTAATGGACCTTGAGAAGCCTCTGCAGTTGCACGGGGTTACCAACGTGCAGCATGAGACTGAACTTCCAGTTTCAGAGCACCCAGAAGCAAGCACGTTGCTTGCTGAGCCACGCCAGGCTCTTGCACTGGAGCGAATTCTGAACATGTGTGACTTGGGGAACCAGAAAGTCCCTCACGTATCTCCTCTAAGCCTGAATTTTGTGCAGTATAATAAAATTAACTTCAATATGAATTAAACATTTAACATAAACATTTAACATAACATTTAAGGCTTTATTTCATTCTTCTTGAGTAGCTGTGTAGTATCTTCATATTTCTTTCGATTCTGCTTATCAGTGGTTCATAAACACAATTCCTTCCTTTTCATTAGACAAAAAATAATCTCCTTAGAAACTAAAGACACTGGTGCAGGACCCTCCTTGGTTCTCCAAGGTATAAATGGATATTGACATTGTGTTTTTCCGGATCGATACCTTTCATTATAGGTTTATCCCAGGAAAGGGATATTGTTATTTAAAGGATTAACTGTGCCTTTTGTATGTTTCGTCTGTTAGCTCAAACCATGGCTAGATAAAGACATAATGAGTTGTGCAGAACTGACTAAGATTTACATTAGGCAAAGGTCTTAAGTCAAGGTAGCACAAAGAAATGTCCTCCTTCACCCACTGTCTGCTTCAGCTATCCTGTCAGAAAATTATTTGGTACCTTTCTCCACTGTTCATTCTGTGCTGTGACTCAGAGGTATCCTTTCACGCTCAACGTAGAAGAGACACAGTTTGGAATACTATGCTCAAAAGACAAGTGATAAACAATTTAACTTTGCAGGTAGCTAATGAGCCTGGTCTTGGCAAGAGCAGAATTAAAGGATCTGTTTGAGCAAAACAAGTATTACTTTGTTGTTTGGTAATGCTTACAATCAGGTAGTCGTAAAAAATTGTTCCTTACTTGCAAACTGAGACTGCTAATACAAACAATAGGCACATTTGAAGTTTTGTCACTGCTTCCATTGGATGATCTCAGAGATACAAATACTGAACACCACAATGACCATGTGGCCAATGAATAAAACAAAGTGAAAAAGCACACGTTGACTACAGTCCATTCTGGCTAATACGATTTACAAAAATAATCTGCTGGCAAGATGGAAAAATCTTACAAATTCCTCCCTGATTTTTCACAGTAAAACAAATTATCTTCTCCGAACTGTGGATAAAAGTTCCTCCTTAAGGCAGAGAACATTCCTTTGTAATGTCATGGTGAAAGAAGTTTTTCACTGAACTGAGAAATCTGGGTTCCTTTTTCTATATTCTTTACTCTCTTTGTTCCCTTTTCAATTGATTTTCCTTATAACCTGCAGTTACGTAAATAAAACTGGCTCATCTGTTAGTTGAGTCAGGAGATGAGGAGTAAATTGACAAGTTCATGCAAAAAGCCCACAGTATCTGCACTTTGTTAAAAAGTGCTTTTGTAGTAGTAAGAAAGAACAGAAAGGAGGAATTGATTGTATGTATATGTGTAGGTGGTAGAAGTATTTTTAGATAGAGGTGAGATGCTAGAAGATCTCAAAAAACTGAGAGTAGGAGCAGAGTAGACAGGAGATGCCCCAGGTAACGTGGTTTATATAAGGCAAGTCGAACCATTTTATAAAATACGCTTGTAAGTAGTATTTGAAGCAAGACAAAAATATTTTCTATTTATATCAGAACTGTTTGCTTAATTAAGGGCATTTATTTGACTAAATTCAGAATGGCTTCTCTAGTGCATATCACTTCTGAGGTTATAAGACCAAACACAAAGAACAAGTCTCCAAAAAAAAAAAAAAGAGTCCAAACCCAAGGAGGCAGCAAAATGAGCAAGGTGGATATTTGCAGTATCTGCCTGTTAGATGTGAGAAAGCTTTTTGTATTTGCCTTCTCAGTCATTTCCGAAAGAAAGAATCAACCTAGTTCATAATGAGATTAGTCTGTTTGGTAAGGGGGGTGGTGGTGGCAAACAATGACTAAACAACCCAGATTTAATGCTGATCACGTTTTAAGCAGCACATTTCTGTTGGTTACCTAACATCAGTCCTGGCATTATGAGTAACAGGACAGCAACGTCCAATCTCAGATACGCAGTTCAAATTAATTAAAACGTGACATGCATCTAGGATTACTGTGGCTGAGGCATAAAATAAGGGACAGCTGAACTTGTAGAGATTTGAAATAGAGGACTCAGAAGAAAAAAAAAGAGCAAAAAAGTAAAATGGGATTTTGCCCTTCAAATTTAATAGGCTCAGACTATTATACACATGACCCTGGTATTTCAAAACTTGGAATCTAAGGAAAGAAAGCATCCTTTCTATGTCTAAGTCAAACACCAAAAATGGATTTTTCCAAGACTGGATTTTCGAACTATGAAACTTGTTTTCTATGGATTTGTGTTTTATGGTAGATTGTAAGTATCGGGTCAACTCTTTCTCTGCGATTGCAGCATTTATAATGTCACTTCTTTACGTGGCTTCTCCTGCACCTCTATAGGGCTGCCTGCTTTCACAAACTTGTGGGAGTTTAATTACCTTTGAGACAACTCCCTTTTGGCAAACATAGTTAAATTTGGACAAAGGTTTTGAAAGTCTGGCATAACAGGACAGACAGACACAGTTCAAACACTGACTTTTCATATGGAATCAGCTTACAAAGATAGAGATGGGTGTCTTTGTGTGTGTGTTATGATATAGAACATTCAGAATGCAATAGATTTATGAATTAAGATACCTGTAGTTTCTACCATAGCTCACATAAACTACATAAAGCAATTTAGTTGGCAATTCTTTCAATCTGAGATTGGTGAGCTCACTACATGTACAGGATCTTTCAACTTCACATACACATATAGCCCCATCTGAGGTGCCAGTACGGCAGCCATCCTACATCTCCCGCAAAAACAAGTCACGGCGAGTAAAGGTTGCGAACTCCAGCGAAAGGATAGAGAAATCCTTCACAGGCAGAATACGCAAGAGATGCTAAAACTGGAACTTGGGCTGGACAGTTTATTTGTAATGTGGAATCTTTCATGACTGCACTTGGGCAGGGACTCCAAATTACATATCTTCTGGCACCTTCGGCTCTATTATGCACGATGATATTATGTGGGACCATTGGTTCAACACTGACTCAGAGGGAAGAGTGCCTCAGACTGAATCACTAACACTGTATCCTGCAGCACTCCAGTCAAGCCTTGGCACTAAGGAAGGATAATTACAGTGTGGTTACTATGACTGATTTTTGAGATGCTTTTATGTATACCTCAGGCATGTCAGTAGGTAAAACGCAGTCAGCTTGCTCAGAAACACCCAAGGGTCCCAAGCATACTATATTCTACCACGAAACTGGGCACACAGATAGACTCCTATTAGACAAAACCATCCAGCTGAACACTGTACCCTGAATTACTCTGTATCTTTTTCACATACACGTAATTTACAAAAGAATAGGGATGAATACAAAACTACCACCCTTTTACATGTTTCTTTTGCCTTTTAACAATAAATAATGGGCATCTATATGCAAGACGTTGTTTCCCTTACAACAGAAATGCTAGTCCTTAGCCTGTTTTTCCAGCCTCCGTGAATAGCTGCTGAATGAGTAGGTGTGAGAGTGGTATCGGCTTTACACCACCAACAGAATTTTAATAATGACCTTTAGTGGACAGGCAGCCCAAAGTCAAACGATCCTTGGTGCCAAGGGGACATTTTCGCAAGTATTCAGGCTAAGATACACAGAAGCAAAGCTTTAAGATATTTGCAGTGTTTATGACTTTTCTTGCGTGTTGTCACACACCACCTGATGGGAGGCATCAAGGAAATACCAGTATTGGAAATACCATTCAATATGAAAATGTGTCCACGTGTTCAGTCATACCTACGGACGCTATTTTTATCTTTTCCTCAAATACAGTCTTTGTTTCTCTCTTTCTCTTGCTTGCACTCCTCGGGTCCCTTCCCATTGCCTTTCTTTCCCTTCAGCAAACCTGTTCTTCCCACCTTTTGAGGATTTTATTGTCTCCTTCCTTCTTCCATGTCTGAAAATAATGAAAGAAGTCAGGGCCGACGTTAGCCTTGATGGGCCAAACGGAGCGCAGCGGGTTTCCACACCTGCGTGCCGTTGTTTGGGGATGTTTGCAGATGCGTTCAGACACCACCATATCGGTTACAGCCAGTTCACACTCTCAGCGTTATCTTTGCAACCGTGAGGACCAGACACCATTATTTTTTTTTTTTTTAAAGAGAAAGATAAGATTACTTTCCATTTCAAAATGCTGTGAAGGCCACATAAACGTTCCCAAACTGGATGTCTGGCAACTTTTACTAAGAGACACCAAGCGAGTTAACTGGGAATGACTGAACAGGGCTATTTCGTTGTTACTTCTTCTTGGTTAGACTCTAAAAATTGTGGTTTCTTCAGTTATCGACCACTAAACCGCTGTGACGGGCCGGCGGCGAGGGAGGGGTGCAGGTTTTGCCTTCCAGCCGTCCCTCCCGTGAGGGGCGGCGGGGCCGAGGTGTTTCCGTTACCGCGTCCGTGAGCAAACGCTCTCCGGGCGGCCGCGCCGGTGTCACCTTCCCAGACGATCGATGGCCGAGATGAACGCAGCGCGGGCGGCGGACCCGCGCGCTCACCGATGTCCAGCGGGGCGCAGCGTCCCCTCCGGGCGCCGCTGCCGCGCTGGCCGCACCTGACCGAACCGGATGGAACCGGCCGGGACCGGAGCGGAGCGGCGGGAACCAGGTCCGGCTGCGCGCGCGCCCGCCCGCCTGCCCGCCAGCCAGCCAGCCCGCCAGCCAGCCA